>HF970634.1:131462-142928 GCA_000604205.2 Neurospora africana FGSC 1740
TATCAAGCACGTATCAACTAATTTGAATTATTGCTAGCTTTTGATAAGGCTGAGGAGAAAGCGCGGCATCCCACAGGCCGTTTCCGGCTTTCAGTCAAGACCATTCGCAACGCTAGTACGAAAGATTTGGAGAAGGCTTTACGGTCGATTCGAGATGAGCTGAGAAGCCGTGAAGAGAATGAATGAGGAATTGGAAGTATTAAGTGCATTATCACGTTTTGATTTTCCTGTACATATGGTGAAGGACACCAGCTCAGCTATGCTATGCTATGCTATGCTAGAGAAGAGAGCAATAACCGTTAGGAAGCGGGTGATGGATAGAAAGACCAGGGGCTGTGATAACCGCCGAAACGGGAACACATGAAAGTTGACGATTTGACTGACTTGTTGCAACCACTGTATCTTGGCCTGAGCTATCTACATCCAGTGCCACAACCGGTCTATACAATGATCATGCCCAAGCTTAAGCAAGGGAGAAGCAAATGTGTGATACACAAATGTAATACGAGTAAGAAAGCAAGGAACCAGAAGAGTCCAGAGAGGAAAAGAAGACTGGTTTGGATGATTAATCAATTGGTTCGGTTGATTGGATTTCACTACAACATTGGATCCTGTAGGTACGAAGCAGAAGGTGGTGACAAAAAGGTGAATTATAACTAGAATAAGTATTAATGTTGTCTCGTACTGTAGAGTAGAGTAGAAGACATTGGCTATGGATGCCATGACAAAGAAGAGAATAGCTACCGCTCGTAAGCGGCTGATGGACAGAAACTTCAGGTTTATGTACTGAAGCGGGAACCACATGGATGTATGTTGACGGTTGACCAACTTGTCTGCATCCAGTGACACCGATCTCTTGCATGACGTTGCCCAAGCTCAAGTAAGAGAGAAGCAAATGTGTGATACATACGTGAAAGAAGGAAAGAAAAGAAAATGAAGAGACCAGAGAAGAAATCATGAGGGCGATAACTTCCAGTGAAACAGGACGACATCCCAAAAGCATGCCAACCCAACCCCTGGATGTGACTGCGACTCTTGTAGCGGCAGTACGAAAAAGCCTAAGGCGAGGCAGGAGGCGTAGTCTCAGGAGGAGTATTCTCTCCCGAGGACAAGGTAGACCGGGCACTGTGGTAGCTAAGGGTGCGTTATGAACGTTAGTATCTGTCTCTCCCTTCTACAGAACAAGCAAGTGATTTATTCAAGAAAAGAGACAAAGTACTCACCTGCTAACACTGGTATACTGACTCTCAGCCACCGACACAAACGACGAACCCGACGGCTTCTTCGAATCGGGACGAGGACGATGTGTATAAATCTCCTCTCCGAGACCCATTGTCTTCGTGGTATCCTTAAATGCCACTCTGGTCGGAGTAGGCAAGCCGTGCTCCGTCACTGTATCAACCGCTGGCTCTATTATGACCTGAGGCGGCTGCGGTGTCGTTGAGCGCTTTATGTTGGAGGTGGAAGCCACCAAGGTAGGTCGTTTGGAAGGACTCCAAACCTCTCCCGAGGGGGCGCGTGGCCAGGGGTTGAATCCCACGTCGAGATTGCTGAAACTGCCGTGGATTTTCTTCTTCCTGGTTTCTTCCTCTGTTGGCTCATCTAGGCGCTTTGGCAAGTTTTCATGGGCAATGCTGCTTGAACTTGTGTCTTGCCCAGTGTTGTCTGCAGTTGATACTTCGGTTATGTCTTCTACGTCTTTGTGCGGTTTGAAAATAGCCCTGATGGCTGGCTTGTAACGCTGCCGGAAGACGTGAAGAGAGCCACCCGCATCAGCACGATACGGCTTTGCCATGATGGCAGCAGAAACAAACTCGTTCTTATCGATGACTGTTGTGGTCTCGGGGGTATCAGCGCTCTCAACGGGAGCGCTCTCAGCCCGCGTGCTCTCGACAGGAGCAATGAAGATTTCGGGAGCTTGCTCAGTGGCACTTGGTCCTCTCTTGACAGGCTTCTTCTTCTTTTTAGTCGCCTTTCTAGACTCATCTTGCGAGGCCTGCGTGGGCTTGCTTTCAGCAACGACAACTGGCGCCGGTTGTGACTCCTCCTTTGCAGCCTGACTTGTGTCCACCGAATTCCCCAAGTCTCCGGAAGTGGTCTGAGAGTATGGCCCCTGTGCGGCACTATTCTCCTTCTTCTTCTTTTTGGTAGGCTTCTTCTTGCCCTTTGCGTTTCCGGGCAATTTCTGTTCCTTGTCTGCTTCCTGGGGCTCTGCCATGGGTGGGACAACATCTGTCAGGCCCGAGTTTCTCTCAGACGCCTCATCTTGAATAATTGGTGCTTGGGCGAGCCACTGAGAAGGCAAAGCTTGCCTACCGGTCGGTTTGTGCCGTATCACTGTTCCAGTTATCTCGTTCGAGTTTTCGGGTTGTCCCGAGTTCCGATCGTTGGAAGGTTGAAGTTGCTCATCTGATCCTAGCTTCATCGACGTCTCCTAATCGCCGACGATGTGGATTTCATGATGTCCTCTGCCTTCCTGGTAGATTTCAGCCTGTTGGCCTTCGCCGCCCGAGCCCTGCTGCGGAGCGGAAGCTCTCGCTTGCTCGAGCCGGATTTCCTCCGATGTACTACGAGATGAAGGTAGTTTCACCAGAATTCCGTGGGAGCTATAGGAATTGGAGGTTCTTGAGGATGGTAACTCCTCTTGCAGTATGCACACTTCGGCAGGTTTCTTGGTCTGCGCATGTGAACCTTCTCTTCGGTAATGCTCAGCGTGTGAATGTCCGATCTGATTTGATGACTGATTGGCCATCTGCTCCGCCCGTGGTCCTGCCGATGCTCCTGCCGGTGCTTCTATCGATGATCCTGCCAATGGTCCTGTCGACGGTCCGAGCGGCTGTCCAAGATGAATGGGCATATGCCCATGTTGATGGGGGCCACCAGGATAATGTCCATACGGGGGTTGTTCGGGCCATGGGGTATAGACCATCGGCATCCTAGGCTGATGATGAACAGTTGGGACTCCCAAACCTTGTGGCCACGGATGAGTCCTCCTGGGCGGCCCTGGAAGGTGTGCCCGTGATACTACCGGTGGTACTGTTGGTGGACCGCTGCCAAAGGGAGGCGGTGGGGGATATGGTGGGACAAAGTGGCTAGGACTCGTGTAAGGCATATGAGCAGGATGGAAAGGAACGGCTTGAGCAGGATTGCATGGAGCAGGCATCCTGTAGGGCGAAGGAGCATGACAGTGGGGATGAGGGGGATGATGTGAAGAAGCCAGCATACTCGAAAAAACACTCGGATTTCCTCCGACAAAGGGATCAATCTCCGGGATAAATGAACGCCTCGAAGAAGTTCTGGCATTGCGCGAACGGGCTGAACCGCCACTGCCAAGGCAGCCAGCCTTCTGGCTAGAAGTGACAGAAGGTGTGCGCTCATGAAGCTGTGTACGTTCCTTGGTTGGTTGTGGTCCAGTTCCAGCCCCGCGTAGTGCAGGTTCCTTGGTTGGTTGTGGTCCAGTTTCAGCCTCGCGTTGTTGAGGTTGATACCGCCAGTGTTTGGTGACCCAAGGGTGCTCGAGCTGCAGACGGAGATAGCCGGTGCCATCTTGGATTTGGGCACCATTACCGACATTCACCGCCTTGACCGCATCTTCTTCCTTCCGGAAACTAAATCATAAGTCAGCGTAAGTCTTTAAGCGTTTCCGTGTGTTTCAAGTATGCAGATACTTACGTAACATATGCAATCGTCTTGTTTTGATGATATTTCGATGATGCGCTGGAGCTTTCAATATTTCCAAATTGATGGAGATAGTCCTCAATGGCCTTTAGTTTGGTCGGTGTAAAAATTGTTCCTTGGCCAAGGCGAACACGAACACCGCGATTCTTCCTATTGCAAATATTGCACTCACAAGGTTCCCAGACGGCCTGATAACCTATTTTCCCAAGGTTAGGACAAGGAATAGAATTGGCCGTTGGTTCCTGGGGTAAGGTATGGTGGTTGTCCCGATTTGAAGTTTGAGGTTGTTTATGATGCTGCCTGATTGGGCCGTGTATAGGATCATTCCGCGAGTGAGACCATCCGTTCTTGGGCTTCTGGTCGGTTCCTTTCTTTTTCTGTTGGCCTTGCGCTTGGGATACCGAAGCGGGCTGATTAGGAAGAGGACCGGAAGCATTCTGGTCACGAGTGTGGGTAAAGGGCACCTCAGTAACAGTAGCAGAGGACTTGGATGGAGCTAGAATTTGCTGCGAGACTCTGTTAGGAAGACGAGATGGACCCCCAATTCCCGTCTCAATTTGGAGTTTGCTGAGTTCAGACTCTGGGATAGGGCCTGACTTTGATAGCTTGTGTTGTACTTTGTTCGCCGTTTGGACGTGCTCGCTATTGGCTGGAGTCTTAATCTTGGTGGCCGTAGATTTGTCGCAAAGGTCCGATGAACTTCGTCTGATCGAAGGGATAAAGTCAGGGGCCGTGGCTTGGACAGCGCGTGCGAAGGGCGGATGAGCCACCGTTAAAGAGGGATTGCAGACAGGAGGAGACAAGGTCACGGGAGCGCCTGCAAGGAGTCAGTTGGATGGCTTTGTAGCAGTGGTGTGTGAACTTACCTTGACAATCAAGCTGAAGTGTATCCTCTGGAGGGATAGTGGCCACAATGCCTGGGGTGTTCACGGCCACAATCTGGGGGTTGCGATAGTAGTGATACCAATACTCCAGCTGATCAAGGAAGAAGATAACGCAATCTTTCGGGAAAGTAGCACCGTGGGCGTAGATGTTATCCCAGTCAGACGGACCGAACACCGACATGATATCCTTGGTGGTATCCCAGCAACTCAGCCTGTAGCGATTATGCTGCCAGGTGAGCCAGCTTTCGACCCACATGCAGATTTCATTCTCTTTGAGGAGTCGGAAGACCACCTCAAGGAGGTTAGAAGCACCTTTGTACCACAGATCGATCGGGTGGAAGTATTGGTGAAGGTCCTCCCAGTGACAGGGGATAGTCATGCCTTCGACAGTATCGGGCTGAAGGCTACGGATCTCTGCTGCAACTTCCTGGACCTTCTGAGGAGACCAGTTGCGTGGTGTGTCGCGAGCGGGCAACGTATGTTTCAAAGCAGGCTTGCCTGCATGTAACGAAAAGGCGCACTTTGACCCGGACGGTAAGTATGTGTACAAACTGACCTTTGGCTTCTCGGTGATTGGGGTCGGGGTTGGCATCTTGTCGGAGGTGAGTACAAGAACACCGTGACGAGTAGCGTGTCGAGCCATTTTGTTGAAGAGGGGTAAGCTGGATGGTGATATACCGCAAGCTTGGCTTTTCGGCGACTGGACCAGATTCTGCTGGGACAAATAAGTAGACGTGCTGGAAAATAACCTTGTTTTCAAGTCAATCAGATTTGCAAAGACCTTTGCCGACGAGCGAAAGTTGCTGGAAGGAGCTCGATCAAGTTCAGCGTTGGCGGGGTGACGGTTTGTGAAGCGCGGGGTATGCCCTTCGCGAAGAAGGCTGCTGCAACGAGTTGACCGGAAGTAAGTATCTTTGTCGGTCAGTTACTGGGACGGAGACTCGCTGTCCTGTCTTGATGGTGATCAGACAGAACGCGGGGCTGTGGAAGGTTGTTCTGGGCGGGAAGAAGAAAGGGTTGGGGGATTGTTAGTGCTTGGGTTATGTTCGAGGACTGCCCGGACACTGCACGAGTGAATGGAAAGTTATTTTCGAGGTGAAGTGTTGTTGACCGGAAAGTGAGGGGAGGCTGAGCTTCTGCCAGATTATTTTACCGGCAAATGTATCCGTAGGACATGCTGCCAGCCAATTTTACCATGCCCGATATTACCGTGCCCGGATTTACCATGCACGAAGACGTGGAAGAACGCACCGAACCCGTGCAGGACGATAGCATGAAACTGTCGTCGAAACCCTTTCCCGCAAGCCTACTGCTTAATCATCATCTTCTCCTTGTCCTTGTTACCCATGGATCCGGACATGGCATTGTGCGGATGTCCGATGTGTGGATGCATCGATATCAATGCCGATACCTCTTCGTTCGACCTTTGCTCACGACATTTTTAGCCCCAATGGCGCTCACCATAGCATAAGAAAGAAAAGAGGCAATCGTCCACTGGTATCAGACAGGTTTGCCCGGTTAATTGGAAAGACTTCTTTTTGCTTCATTCAACCACTTGGTGTTTATAAAGTAAAGGTGTTTCGGTGAGAGGAGCACGGACAACAATGCCGATTACATATTTACGGAACAGACGGGGAGGAGAGGAGTATCTTCTGGACAAGAACAGAAGTGGAAAAAGGAGAAAAGAAAAACGGGGCAATGTGAATCAGCATTAGTTCTTCTTGGGGAGACCCTCCAACAACTTGAGGATGGCAGACTCGTTGTCGCCAGTGAAGACCTTGCCGTTGTTCCAGTCAACCACCTGCAGTGAAAGGTAATCTGGTCAGTAAGCTGCCTAGGTATGTGCCCAAGGTGGGAGGGGAGAGACGGACAATAGGCCTATTGAGGCTGTCGGCGTTCTCCTTGAACTTCTTCAGGGCTTCTGTCTCATTCTGGGCATTGCTGATGATGGATGGAATGCCCGTCTTGCCCACATAGTCCAATATGGTTCTGAGCTGTTCAGTGGTAGGTGCCTCCTCGGTGATGTTGAGCTCAAAGTCGGACTTCTTGGCGGGCGCACTGTCGGAAACACCAGCACCGGAGCCTGCGGCTTGCTTGAGGAGAGTGGCAATCCTGATGGATGCAGGATTGCTCGCCTTGTGGAAAAGAGTGATGGTGTCAAGCAACTTGGGCTGGAGCTACATGTGCCGAGTTGAGTCAGTGTACTGTACAGTCTTGCTGAAATGTAGCTTTTCCGCAGCTGTACGTCGGGCCACTTACAAACTTGAACATTATGATTGCGAAGATTGGACGGCCCCGGTATAAAAGTGAAAGATATCTTGGACTTGACTGAGAGGTTGTTGATGATGTTCTTGATGATGGGTGTGTTGTTGAAGTCTTGCGTGCAATCGTTCGGGTGACGTCCACGAATGGAAACCTGCGTTGCCCCGGCAGGCAGGCTTTCTGAGCTGGGAGCTTGGGCCATGCGTTAAGCCTCAACTCGGATTGCCCAATCGGGATGAAATGTACTACTGTATACCCCGGCAACCACACCGACCCTACTGCGTACATCGCAGTGCCCGCAGCTGAAGGCCGGGCCCGCAACCCTGACACACCTGATATCATCAATCCATCCTCACTTAGAAAGCGTTCTTCCAGAGACGACGGGATTTTTTGTCGTTATTTGTGGACCCAAACGTAATAGGTAGCACTTTTTAATGACACGGACTCACAAGGTCAGCGACAAGGAACCATGAATTTGTACACTCGTCTGTCAGCAGCCTAGTCAGCTAGTGTACTTCAGTCTGTGTCGTCGGAGTGCCTTATTTGTGCCTCTTCGTCTCAGAGTGTTCAAAATCTCATCGAATTACAGGCACAGCAGCTGTTTTCCAGAGCCTACGGAATGGGCGAGTGCGTTTCTTCTCAATGTCATGGCCAGATTGACGCTCCCGTTTGTTTCAATGCTTCAAGTTCGAGTTTCACCTGGACTGCTCTACACCTCAGACCTCTCCACAGTACAGTAGAAAAGGGAAGATGCCGGTATGATACAGGTACATACTCCAGGGCTCTTTCCGCCCGGCCGTGTCCTTTGCTTCATCTCGACTTTTTGACCTTGACAGTTGAGAGGTTCCTGAGTGGACTCTCTGGACATGGAATGGCTTGGACCTGCCGGGCCTTCCTTCAAGTTTCGACCCCCACACCCACAAGTGGGGTTTCCCGCAGGGCCCCGTCCTGCCTAAACATCCCATGCTTGGCGCATATCCCAGCATTTTGATCAAGGTGCTGATGGTACCTAACAAACGAACTCTATCTGGGCTGCAGTGTTCCGTTCCGCCCTCTACAACGGCTGTGTTGTGACTGTATACACACGGCGGAGTTTGTGGTTGTTCTTTGTTGGATTCATCCCGCTTGTTCGGGCATCTATACACGGCAGTATGATTATCCGATTTGTCGGGCAAAAAGATGCATTACCGCAAACACTTTAGCGCACTTTGGCTTCCCCGCAATCACCAAGCGCCCTGTCGATCAATGACGTAAATGAGGACCAGAGCAAGACACAAACAAAACGACAGACTGTCCGCCTGCCCGCTGCGGGCGTCGCATCATTACCATACCATAATTGTAATCCATCACCAAAAGAATCCATACACTTCGTACATCCGGGCAACTGCCCTCCAGCCCCATTCAGTGGGAGGTGAACTGTGGAAGCTGAGTGGCCCTGGCATGACGTACAGCCAGTGGACCCCATGACCAGACCAAACCAGCAGGCGTCTTTTCCTCTTGTTGTCTTTTGGAGATTTGGGGGATATAAAGTAGAAGCAAGCAACCGCAGTTAAGGCTGTCTTTGTCGTGTTCCGCATTCATTTTGAACAACAGCGTTCACAATCTCATCAAACATCAATACCACAAAGCAATTTGTTCATGTGCAATACTCCAGGATTCAGATTCCCGCCAAACGTACAGTTTCAGCAACATCCCAGCAGCAGAACAGCCGGTAACATGAACTCCAACGTCGGAAACGCTCAGGTCTACGAGGCCGGTGACCAGCGCAATGTGAAGCAGTCCGAGATCGAGACCCCCGACCGCTACAACGAGGGCCAGGTCCATGCCCACAGCAACATCGACTCCAAGGACGAAAGGTCAATCAAGAACCGTCTGGCCGCAGCAGAGGCCGCCGACGACTCGCAACAGGACAGCAAAGAGACACAGTTGCATAAGAAGGACCCAACACTCCCCGTAGGTGTAGCTCTCTCCAATAACCATAAGAAACAGGCAGGCTGATACCTTAATCTTGAACAGGCAAAGGACCACGGCAACGAGCCATCCCGAGGTGCCAAGATCGACGCACAGATCCAAGCAGAAGAGGAGGAGATCCTAAAGAAGAAGGGCGCGAGCTTGCCAGGGCAAAAGTAAATGGAAGATAAAGGAGAGAAAAAATGATGATCGTTTGTTTTTGGTGGGACACGAGCAACAACTGGGCATTGGAATTATTAGGGGCATCGCCAGCATTGGGATAGGTCTACCGGCAGGTAATACAACGAACAGCGTTTCGTCAAACGAACAACACGTTTCATGATGCAAGGTCACCTTTTCCCCCATGGGACCAGTAATGGCTAGGAATTTCATGTTGTTTGAACGGCAAGGACTACGTGGTCGTTCAATGGAGCGTATAACTCTTCGCGTTTATGCATATTCTGTCGTCGTGTTCCCAACTTTTCCAAAGTGTTGTTGGCTGTCATAGATCAGCTAATGTCAGCATTTAGTTGGTTTTACGTCCTGGATTCACACATGGAATTAAGAACTAGCCTTCAAGCAAGCAACCGTTGGTTCGAAAGGTAAGCCCAACAACAACTTGGCTTGCGTGTCCATTGGCAAGATCGACAAGTTCATACGTACTCCCGGGGAGGGGGAGGGGTGGCAGGCCTACCTACCGACACGACGGAGGTGACCATCAAGGTACCCGTCCTAGCCGTCAAGGTAACATCAGCATCGTGAGGAGCACATTTATCGTGTGCTAGTATCAATGGACGTCCATGTGCTGGATCTTGGCTACATAAACAAAGGCATGTGCCCCTTTTGTATGTTTACTTTTTGCCCAGAATTTCCAGTCAGGTTCCCAGTTACCTCTAATTGGTATATACGACAACGCCTCCCAAAGAGCAAAGGTGGGGAAATGTCACAGTGACAACTACCGTTATGCATAAAATAACCCGTCTTTACACTAAACCAGAGATATACACTCATCCTGCTAACCTGGAACTCTACCACCTACCTCCAGGTTAAAGAGCACTTCGGCCATTCTCACTCGTCGTAACTTCCCCCTACCTTCGGCATGACCCTTCGCGTAATGCCACCACCCAAAACCTTCACGGTGCACTCCTCCCTCCTCTTCGACCCCAAGCAAAAGGCCTTCAGGAAGAACATCTCGATAGAAATCGACCGGGACACCGGCTCTATAGCCAATGTCTACGAACGTGATGACGACGATGACCTTCGACTTCAAATTCAAGCCGGGGACATCGACCTAAGAGGCGCCGGCAAGTGCGTTTTGCCGGGGTTGGTGGATAGTCATACTCATGTGTTTTTACATTCCTACCTGTAAGACCAACCGCCCCCGTTTTTGGTCTTCTTGTAAGATTCGATACACTACTGACTCCTACGCCTACGGGGCGCCTACGGCTATCAGCGACCGGCCCTCCATAGAACAAATGCGTGATTCCTCCGCCGTGGAACGCATTCTCCGCGCCACCTCTCACGTCCGCGCCGCCTTACTCGCAGGATTCACCACCTACCGGGACCTCGGCACCGAAGCCCTCGGCAACGCCGACGCGCAACTCCGTGATTGCATCAACCGCGGGCTGGTCCCTGGTCCCCGCATGTTCGTGGCAACCGACGCTTTAGCATCCAACGGGTCGTACGAGATCCGCCGCGAGAACAAGTCCCTTTCGGGATCTGGCGGGTTAATCGTCCCCCGTGCTTCAGACCCGTGCGATGGCGTCGACGGCGTACGCGCTGGCGTCCGGCGTAGAGTAGGCGATGGCGCGGATATTATTAAATTCTACGCCGACTACCGTCGCAAAGTCATGCGTTTCCCCGGCCCCGGGACTAGCAATACTTCCAAACAATCCATCCTCTTCCCGCCCGACGACCCGCGCAAGTGCAACCCTGCCGTGCCGCTTTTTGGGCAGGACGAGATGGACGCCATTGTGCGCGAAGCGAAACTAGCGGAACTCCCCGTAGCCGCGCACGCGGGCGAGACTAAAGCCGCGCTGATGGCGGCGAGGGCGGGCGTGACGACGGTGGAGCACATGTTTGAGGACTCGAACGGGTTGCTGGATGAGACCCTAAAGGAGATGAAGCGCCAGGGGACAATCTGGGTGCCGACGCTGGCGACGGTGGAGAGTGCCGCGCCGCAGTTCATGGATGATTGTTTGGCTGCTGTTAGAAAAGCTGTAGAAACGGGGGTGAGGGTGGTGACGGGCGGGGATACGGGGGTGATTGATCATGGGCTGAACGCGAGGGAGTTGGAACTATTTGTTAAGGCGGGGATTCCCATTGAGGAGGTGTTGGAGATGGCAACGGTGGGCGGGTGGGAGGCGTGTGGAGGGGAATTGACGGGGTATCGGTTTGGCTGGTGGGAGAAGGGGTGTAGGGCGGATATCATTGCGCTGGATGCGGATCCAAGAGAGGACGGGAAGGCGCTGAGGAAGGTGGGGTTTGTGATGAAGGATGGGAAGGTCTGGAAGCGGGATGGACGGGCGGTTGATATGATCACTGTCCCGGAGTTCCCGCCGTCCATGGGCAACTGATGGTTGTGGTGAAAGGCCTGGTGTGAACTGAGAGTAATATAGGGAGGTGACATCACCGCCGGATAGCCCATGACCGTCTGGTACTATACAATCTAATGCTGGTTTGTTTGTTAGCT
>HF970634.1:222541-251320 GCA_000604205.2 Neurospora africana FGSC 1740
GCCGAATTTCTTTTCCTTCGAGCAGGGCTCGGAGAGCGCACAGGGACGGTACCAGAATGAGTCAACACCTTTGCTTGGGAGGTTTCGGGCCATGCCTGGCGGCCCTGGGAGGAGGCGAGAGTCGGACGACCAGATGGGATTGTTGTCGGCTGGGTGGAGGGGGAGTGTGCACGTGGGGTATGGCGCCTTGATGGCCGCTGCGGCGGAGGGGGATGGGGAGTATCATGACAACAGCAGCGAGGATGAAGACGACAGCGAGGGCGATGGGATGTTGGACTCCGGGTTCCTCGGCGCGAGCGCGGCACATGGAACGACATTAACGAGGAGGGTGATGATAAAAAGGCTGAACAGGGCTCGCAGGAGGCTTTATTACACCTGGGTACAACCGAAGGCTTCCGTGATCAGGAGGGTGGTAGAGCAGTGGTGGAGCCGATGGTTTGTCCTGGTAGTATTACCGGCTGTTCTGGTAAGTTGGGGGAGCAAGAATCGCTCCGTGATATTCGGCGAAGTGCTGACAAAAGATGTATAGGCCGTTGCGTGGTGCGCAATACCACTTCCCCAATACCCAATACCTGACTACGGCGACAGCCGCGATCCGATAACTCCACCGACAGTACCGGGCGAACAACCAGGGCGCAAAACTCCCGGCCACGGAGCGGCGCGGGTACAGGTCAACTTCTGGTTCTTCCTCTTCGTCTACTACAGCTTCTACAACCTGACGGCCCTAATATGGATCACAAAGGTCTTCAACCTGTACAGTCTCAACTGGTGGCCCCAGTCTCTCGGGTTCCCCCTAACCGTCTTCACGATTGGCGTCATATCACTAGCAGCACCTATACCGCTCTACCTAATTCCAGAACTGCGGTGGCTGATTGTCCACAACACAGCATGGATTAGCTGGACCTTCGTCATCATGGCCATGCCCGTCACCATCGCTTTCTGCATCCTCATGACCAACGAGCGTCACCTCAAGCTACGTCATTCTCTTTCCGAAACCCAGCGCATCTTCACATCATCGTGGTGGGCCGGTGAGTCCGGAAATAACAGCCGCCGTGAATCGACGCGGCGGGCCGGATTGATAGGCGCATTTGATACCGGGGGCGCAGAGCTTGGGTTTGAGGAGGGCCTCAACCGGCGGCCTTCAGTGCCTGTTCGCATAAGGCGCAGGTGGCTCCCGGCGAGTTTTGTCCGCTTCGTGTGGTTCTGCCTGGCCCTATCAATCGGCCTTCTTGCCTACGTGATAGGAGAGGCGTATGCCGAGATTTACCTGCGTACGCTTCCGCATAACAACTTGGAGACTATCGTCTATGTCTATGGATGGGTGTCGACGGTGTATCTTCTCGACGGTCTGACCGGCTGGATTTTGGGTGGCAATGAAGGCGAGAGAGTTGGAAGCTATCCGTTAAGCTTCATCTTCAAGCTGTTAGTAGTCGCCTCTTGCCCCTGATTTTACGCCAGCCCTCGCTAACCTCCCAACTCTTCACACAGCTATTTCATGCTAACCTACCAAACCTACGTCCGTGCCCTATACGCCCGCCTCCGCTCTCCACAACAGTTCGTGATGCTTCAAGTCCTCTCCTCCACCACCTTGATCATCGTCACCCCCATCCTTATGTCGCGCCCCGTCCATTGGTTCCTGGCCATCACCAACCTCAACGGCCAATCCTACGGCTCCTACCAGAAAATCTGCATCCGAAATGTCTTCATCCGCTTCGTTGCCGAGAACGCGTCCATGCTCGCCTTTTTGGGGAGCGTCGTCATTCTACACTTCGGCCCGAACAAGGACGTGTACCCCTACTTCGCTTTCGACGGCGAGCCGGACGACACTTCGGACTTCGACTTCGGTCTAACATTCTATGCCTCCAGTATAACGTGGGCATGCGAGTTGGCGGCTGGATTCATCGTTTCCGGGCTAATTAAGCTCATCTATGGCGTTAATGTTGTGACGGAGGGAAAACTTGATTTTGTGGTGTGGCCCGAGTTGCTGCCGACGAGTGTGGCGGTGGTGTTGCATGTGTTGCAGAATATGCTGTTTTCCATTGCTCGGTTGCAGTTTCACTAAGCTCGCTGTTTTTTGTTCGGTTGGTCGAATGGTTTGATACCCCTGGGATGGATGTTGGGAACGTTAAGGACGGGAGCGGACGACGCGAATATTGTCGAATGTGGTGGGTCTGGGAAAGTTACCAGGTTGGGTCAGCATGAGACGTGCAAGTTTGTGTGTGCCGGAGTACCAGTTCGGTCGGTAACACGACGCCGTTTTAGTGACTGTTACTGCGAAGAGTCAACAGGGGAAAAGAAAAAAGAAGAAGAGAAAGGGAAGACGAGCAAGCGGATGGGGACCGTGACGCGGATGTGAGGAACTATCCATCAAGAAGTTTCCCGGCTACCGCTCTTCAGATCCCACACCAGCCATCTCTCACACATTTCATGGGCGCCCACAGCACAGCACAACCACCTCAGTTCGCGATCACAAAAGAAACAAACAAGGTGTCGTGTGTTGTTGACGGCTAGCAGAAGTGACAAGAAGAGAGTGGTGGAGTTCATCGTACGACGTCCTTTTCAAGGAAAGGGGGTGGGATACGCGCGGGATTTATATTAATCGGTGTAGATGCGGTTTGATTGCGTGCTGCGGCGGCCATCACTGTCACAATCACAGTAGCCGTCGGGTTCATTGCGGAAAGGGGGCCTAGGCCCAGGCCGTTACGGGGGGGCCATGGGGATGGTGGTCACACCACATCCGCGACACGGGCGACCAGAAGCACGACATACTTATAACAGCCATCGGATGCACCACACACACGAAACGCAACGAAACGCAAACGAGGCCAAAATGCACGACACGACATGACGATAACCATGAATATTGGAAAATAGAAGGAAAGACACGAATGGGTTTCACGGAAGACATGAACACCAACGCCGCCACGACGGCATTGCTCAACGGAAAAGCAGTTGTCATTTTGTCCCAGCGCAAAGAGTCACAACAAAAAGTACACACGCGCAAGATGGACATCTAAACGACCGCTTTCAACTGTACAAATACCCGCGACGCTTTCTTGGCAACCCATCTTTTTAGCTAGAAAGTTAAAAGAGTTAGAGAAAGAACTAAGAGATACCACTACAGAGTGAAATAGAGAGGAGGACAAGGGGGATTGAATAACGCCCTCCGACTAGAGCAGATCAAATAGCATTCTTGCATACCATCCACAGGTTACTGATACCACACAAGTTCCTGACTAAACGATATACTCTACCCGTGTCCGTAGTGAGATGTAACTGTTTTGGGTACTTGTTCCGGGATGTGGGCAAGGATGGCGATGTGCGGTAAGGTATGTGGTGTGTATGCCATTCTGCTAGGTAGCCCTATACGAGAAATAGGAGAGTGAGTGGGTAAGTGACGTATCAGATTAAACCATTTTTATCATATTGCAGTATAGCATGGCATGCTTGGTAGAGGGGGGGGGAAACCTTTGACATATCCGGGAACAAAACTATATTGACCTGGGCTATGCTTCTTGAGATCTCCATGTGAGGTAGAGAGAGATTGACATTCTATGAGTCTCATAATAGTCCATCCTTTACTTCCGTTCAAGACTACAAGCTAGCGACAACTGGCAGCCCGAAACAAGGCGCAAAGCCGGAGAACCTTGATGGCCAACCTCAACATCTCAAAACATTTTTCTCATCGATGTCAATGTGTTTCCCTCATGTCCCTGATATTTTTGCTAGAGACTTGGAAGGCGTCGATTTTAATTATTGTTTACCCATTTCCATTATTTTTTTCTTTATCATTCATTCTCCCTTCCTTCCTTTACCACAAGTGCTGACTGTGGCCAGACAATCATGCATCCACCAAAGTGCCCTTTATGACGAGACTCGACCATGGGAACTCGCATCGGCTCTTGAAGGAAACTCAAAACAACACTACCCACATACGACCATAGATGGTAGGCGAGAACTCGGGATCCCGACCGATCTCCCATCGATGAGCTACCAATCGCTTAGCTAGTAATTGGATTGGTGACGACTGGTGGATGCCTTTTTTTTTTCTTAATTTTTTTTTCTCCTTTTGCTTTTCGTTGTTTTTTTCCTTCTATTATTTTTCCGTCTTTGTATTTCTTTCTTGACCTTTTTTTGTTCTTTCGCTCTCCTTTCTCGGGATAATCCATATGACATGATCTACCCGCGAGTGAACCCTTCCAGAAAGCCTCGCAGTCACTGAGACCATTCCGGCCAAACAGCCTACATGTGTGCAAGAGGCTTTAAACGCAAAACAGACAGACGTGCTTGTTTGTCTTATTAGGCTCCACGCATCCGTCGACGTGCAGGGAAAAAGCACACGTTCCGCGCTACAATGCAGTGTAATCGCATCAAGCAGCATGTGGGGATCGTGTGTCAATGCCAAGATTATGCTGCAGTATCTAATCCGGACCTGGACTGCGAAGGTACGCGGAAGGGGAAAGGGGGAGAGGGTGGAAGGGGTGTGAGCATGGTGGAGGAGTGGTGGTGCTGTACTTATGCATGTGTTTCCAAACATATTTGATATTGCGACCACTGTTTTCCTGGCATGCCAGCCACAAAGATGAAGATGCGTGAGCTTTTGGTGGGTACCTAGTCTAGAGTCCTGGTAGGCAGTGAATGTTATCCGGAAGACAGATGGGAGTTATACCTCGCAGCCTCTGTCAGCTTAATGATGATACCCAACTAGAACTAGTGTCAAAGGAGGCAGTGCTAGAAGCTTGCATGACTCTCCGTGGGTGATTGGAGAGGATGTTGTAATCACCGTTAGCCCAAACGGATCAAAGAGCAGGAATTTGATATCTGCTGGTGAGCCAGAGATAGCGAAGTGCCAGACACAGATAGAAAGGTCAACACGGGATGGCTTCTGGCGGCTGAGGAGAACATGCCATGTTTCGTTGTGTATAGGACCATCAGATATAGTCTATAGATCACCTACCTCTAGGGGAGGTGTGGATCAACCGAGTAGAGCCATGGTTTGCGAAGGGTGTGATGGCGGCTGTATGATTTTCTGCCCAGCCTTATGACTGAACGTCTCTACCCATTTCCCTTGATCTGCAACATTAAAACCCGGTAATTCGGGCACATCGGTATGGCATCGCCGGACTGAACGAGTTGAATGTTCGGTTCCCAAATGGCGGCGTAAGGATAACCATGTCTAACCGTGAAAAATGTGGCTCGCTCGGGTAGTCCTGGGGAAGAGGATTTTGGTTCGGATAAAAGTTAGCAAAGTCAATAATGTACACCTCGGCGGGGATCTCAAGGGGTGACGGCGTGGATCGGAAGGCCATGAGGAGGTGAACGTGTGGCGGTCAGGATGTTTTTGCTGGGTCGGGGTATCGCTCATCCCGCAGGCTAATCAGGGGTTGTCGGCAGTAGTCCTGGGGCTACCGGCCTTCTAGAAATCTTGGCTCAGCTTATGTAAAAGAGCGTGTCTGTAGTGTCGAGCATGTCGCAGGTGTTGAGAGAATTGCCCATCGTCATCTCCTCTTTCTTTTTGGATCGTCCTGCATGAGAACTTATTGATTAGGTTGGCCAATGGAGATAGCACGGTGAGTCGAGACTGTGTGACTAACAATACAACGCGGCTACGGGAGCAGTTGTGTGTGTCGGGCTATCAATCTAAATGGGTAAAGAAATAACCGTCCGGTGGGGGTTGGAGATCAGGAGGACGAGTTGAAAAAGTGTAGAAGTAGCAATGTGAGACTGGAACCTCGCCGCGGGAGCTCTCACCCCGCAGCCACGACATGACTGTAGGCCAGTGAGAGGGCGATGTTGAGGCATCTTGTCGTCGATAGGATGCCGCACGATATCGAGAAGGTGATGTGATTCACGAACAGAGAAAGAAGGGCGTTGCGGTCGTTGCAGACCGAACGGGGAGAGCTCGTTGCCATGCAGCTGCTGTACAGGGATGGTACATGATGCAGTGCATGCCGCGTTTCCAGCCCAAGATTACATTTTGCAGTAGCCTAGTGTCATTACATGGATGATGAACCGAATGGCCTCAAATCCTGCTCGAGATGATGGCTGCCTGCTGCTCGTTGCCCTTTCCTTGTTTCGTGAGTTGTACTCAGCTTGTATCCGTCTTCATCACTCATTGACAGACGGATGCTCAGGAAGCAGCGCGGATGGGAATTTGGATTCCTTGTCAAGCGAGGACGAAAAGCACATGCATGCGTACCTAGGCAGGTGGGGTTGAACTTTCTAGTTTTCTCGGCCCCACAAATATCCACAACTCTACCCCACCTTTTCAGCGAGCAAGGTCCCCCAATCGGCCAATGCCCCTCGCTGGTTTTACATGGGACTCAGGGCAGGACGGGACGTGAGCCCCTCTCTTCAGTTCTCTCTCGCACCTCCCGTCATCGAGCTCACAACACAGAGACGCTCCACCACATAACGGGCACCCACACTGCCTTTTCCAAGGCCCATCATTTGTTGGAAGTTTACTCATCATATTCCGGATTATCGGGCTTTTACTTCAGTTGTGCTCGAAAAGCGACTTGTCGTTGGCCCGCTTGGCGTGATTGGGCGGCACGTCAACGCCAGCTGACGTTGATAAGATGATGAACTCGTCTCCATCAGGGTCCAGAACCTCGACACTGCGCAACACATCCAAGGGGTAATCCACCTTCAGTGTGTCGAGTCCAATGCCAGGTACGTTCGGCTATCTCTCGCCATGGTTCATCAAGCTGTTACGCTGCCGGTTTTACAACGTCTCGGTGGTATACTCCGTGATACCTCTAGTATGGCTGATGCCGCTGACCGTTAAGCCATTTAGACGACCATTGAGGGTCTCACCGACTCCACTCCACGACGGGCCCCGGACGGTGCCGCGGCTCCATCTAACTCTTTCCAGCTCGGACCCGCCCGTTTTACCATCTTTTTTTTTTCACTGCGGTCGCCGTCGTGCGTGTTTGCGATTTGCGGCCCGCTTGTTCTCCTGGTCGATAATTGGATCCCCTTCGCTTCCCCGCCGTTTTTTTCTCTCTCTCTTTTCCCTTTCTTTTACACCGCTCGCCATTCTTGTGTGAATCTTGTACGTACAGTCCGCTCACAGCAGTTCGGAGTCTCCTAGGTAGGTCCAGACAATCCCGTCTATTCTATTCACACCCACAGCAGCACGCATCAGCACCCCTCGTCTCGTCCCCGGCTCGTGTCTGCAGCCCGCCCTATCATTGTCACTCCTTACATACACCCTTGAGCTTCACCCCCCCAACACTTCGGTCCTTTCCCGCGGCCGGAATCTAGGTGGCCTGTCACCGCAGCGCGCAGCCTGCCATTAGGAGAAGTCATTGTCTGACACCAACCGAACCCTTAGGTTGCTTTAGCCAGCCCTCCTTTATATCCCACATAGATAGCCGCGGGCCGTCCAGAACCTCTTTCCCCTCTTCTCTCTCTTCTCTCTCTCATCATGAGCGCCAACGCCGAATCTGCCCCCCAAGTGGCAGACTTTGTTCCCCTGACCCAGGACAACACCGCCAACACGCAATCCACCGTCAACCAAGATGCCTCGGGACGCGAGTCCTCCTCCCCCGCCGCCGCCGCCGCCGAACTCGCCAGTACAAAGGTAAAGCTAATGGCCGCCTTGAAGTCGTTCCCCGACTTTCCCATCCCCGGCATCACCTTTATCGATATCCTCCCCCTCTTCCAGGACGTCAAGACCCACGAGGCTCTCCTCGTCGCTCTCCAGCTCCAGATCGAGCTCTCCCACCAGAAGCCCGATGTCATTGTCGGTCTCGATGCCCGCGGCTTCCTTTTCGGCCCCTCTCTTGCCTTGAGAATGGGCGCTAGCTTCGTCCCGGTCCGCAAGCAGGGCAAGATGCCCGGTCCCTGCGTCACTGCCGCCTACGAGAAGGAATACGGCACCGACTTCTTCCAGATGCAGGATGGTGCCATCAAGCCCGGCCAGAAGGTTCTTATCGTTGACGATATCATTGCTACTGGTAAGCATTATGCGCCCACCTTTCCTTTCTTGGCAGTCGCTTCGCGACGTCCAATCTTTTTGCCCTATCACGCCATATCTCATCTCAACGATGCGCTGGATCTTGGCCTCGCACAACTGGCATACTTGCAGTTCAATTCGGCTAACAACAACTTTTACAGGTGGCTCTGCTGCTGCCGCTGGCGAGCTTGTCAAGAAGCTCGGTGGTGAGACGATCGGTTATCTCTTCATTCTCGAGATCGCTTTCCTCAAGGGCCGTGAGAAGCTCGGCGGTGTTCCCGTCACCACTCTTCTGGAGACCGATGAGTAAACTCAAAAAACAACATCGGATTTCATCACGACCTGCATATACGTCCAAAATTTGCGCCACCGTTATACCAATCTCTTATATCGCCGGCCATATACACCAGTTAAACATCGGCCCCCAAGATCTACGACTATTTCGCGATTCTCGCTATCAATATGCGCCATTATGACCCACGATTTGGATTTTGACGGGGAAAGAAGCATAAACGCTCCGGACCCGACGGCTGCGGCCTGAACAACAAAGGAACACTGGGGCGACGGCAAGCCAACGGAGAGATACAATTGGGTTCCGCTCCCAGTTGCCAGTCAAACAAAAGTTGGGACACGAAGGATTGGGGACTTTGGTTCTGCATTTACCTGGCGTTTGGGTGCGTTACAAAAAAAGTGGGGTTCAATGGAAGGTATCAATGGTTAAAAGCCAACCTTCGGCCGTGAGAGAGGAGGATGCCATTGAGTAAAACCATTTGTCTATTTCCTTGGGTTGCATGATAGACCGTTGGCTTCACGTCTAGGAAGTGAGGATGAAACTATTGCAGTGTTGCAACAATCACTTACCATCGCCTAGGCTCTTTCGTTCGCTACGAAGTATGACCGTCTTGCTACTTGTTTCCGTGCTAAGAGCCACATCATACCCGTTTGAAACACGCAAAGCTTATCGCAACGGTCTCACTGGACATGTCTACAGGAAGCAAATGCAGGAACACCGCAACAAGGACACTCAGCAGTTATAACAGTACAACACTGCGGCGTTTTTTTCCTTTGAGGGTATAACTGCAGGATCGCCATTGCCAACGACTTGCGCGATGACAACTCTATATCGCCCTCAACAAAAACAAGAATTTCTAAACAGTTTTGAAACACCAATCGGTCGTCATAGCAACACTTGGGATCATCCGATTGGCTAGTTCCGATAACAACAAGATGTAGAACTGGCTATCAACCCCCAACTGCAGGTAATCATTGCAAGAAACAGCACAGATACCATGTCTTTGTAACGAATTGGCAATTGATACCGTACAGTCATGCCCAACAACTAGGACGGAGCGTGAGTTGAACTGCTATGACCGAACACCACAAGTCCACGACACTTTCCCCATGGAAAGGGGTTCTAGGTCCAGACTGCAGAACCATGTACAGGCGCAAAGCGTACCTGCATCCGTCCCCAATCCCCATTGGAGGTGTCTACCTCTACGCATTACGCACAAGGGGCGTGTGCATACTGTGTATGCCATATGCTATACCCTGCTTTCATCCGTACTCCGTTCGAGGTTCCATATCCACTCGTCCGATGTCGGTCCGCGGGTCGACCAAAGCAAGCACAACCTAAGCTCAAAGTAAGGTTCAAAATAAGGTCAAAGCAAAGGGGCGGATGAAAATTTGCAGGTGTGCAGGTGGAAAGGTCGGTTCATGGATGGGTACTGCCCTTTTTGCATCATCTGCGTTTGCATCTGTATTCGCCTCTTTGACCCCCGAGACGCGCGGTGACATATGTAAACTAAGCGAAAAGGGGAAGTCCCTGCTGGAGGTCTGCAGGAGAGGGAGTACCCGCATATGAATGGGTTCGTGGGTTTGGTCTGGTCGTGATGGGACCTCCGCATCTCAAAAGGAGACGAAAGTAACGAAAAGGCACCATGGGAAGAGAGACCGTAGGCGAGGCACGGTGAAGGAGTGTTCGAACACTCGGCTGATGATATCGGCGAAAACAGCACAAGTCATCCTGATTAAAATACTGATTGAAACTGAAGCAATTCTTGTCGGACTGGGTCGACTCAATGCCCTAGGTACAGACAAGATGCCATCGCACGGGAAAGTTAGCGACAAGAAAAAGATAATAACCAGTCTATATACTCGCCTCTCTCTCAAAACTACCCCATTTTTAAAATGCTCTGCTCTCAACGCTGTTATATGCAAACAATCTGCTTCGTTAATCATCAACCCCTCAACTCGCTATATATCCCAACGCAACCCAACGCAACCCAACGCTCCCCTTCTTCTTTCTCGCCCCTTCTTTTCAAAATCAAGCAACCCCCCCAGCATCCCCCTCATCCACAATCACGTTCCTCATCCTCCTCCCCTGGCTCTCCAAAAACCACCTCCTCCCCACCGCCACTCCCTTCGCCCTTTTGAGGGTTTCATACGCCATTTCCCCACCCCCGACCATGATCATCGGAATCGGATTTCTTCTCACCAGTCCTCCGGGAGTCTTTTGTACCTGATCCAACAAGGGCCTTGCCAACCCCCCTCCAACTCCTTGGCTGTTGTAGGTTTGACCAGAGTAGTAAGCAGCGTACGAAGCATCTTCGTCGTCTCCGTCTGATACTACTATTACTAACTGTAACGAGGTGGGAGAAGGGGGGAAAGCGGGAATGTTGGCTAGTTTCTCAGAGAAGGAACAACCGCCGCGGCGGAGGAGGAGAATTTGGTGGGTGCGCGGGATGGAGTCGTCTAGTGGCGGCTGCTGGTTCTCGGAGGAATCGGAATCGGAAGAGGGAGAGGAACAGAGCTGGCCGGCGGCGTAGATGGTGGTGTAGGGTATCATGTCGCGGGGGACGGGGCCGAAGGCTGGGTAGAGTCTCGGATGAGCAGGGTTGTTGCCGCTGGAGATATAAGGAGATGAGGGGCGAGGGGGAGGAGGAGGAGGGAGAGGAGCGGCACCGATGCCGGTGGCGGTTACGGCGGTGGAGTTTAGGAAGACGTTGAGCGGGTATTTGATGCGTTTGGTGGTGCCGCCATGGATGGATGATATGGAGTGGATGGAAGGAAGGATGGATGGGAGAGCGGTGACGGCTGCTTCGAGGGGGATGCCGTCGAGCAAGTCATCGAGGGAGGCGGCGAGGTTGGCGAGGAGGGACTTGACGTAGGAGCCGAGGGAGGAGGAGGCGGGTTCTTCCGAGGTGGTGTTGACTGTTTCTGTTTGCTGTTGTTCGGGCTCCTCCTCCTGCTCCTCCTGCTCCTCTTGGGAAACCTCATTGTCAGTCTTGTTGCCGCTTTCGGGGTGAAGCTGCCCCTTGTCCTTGTCCTTGTGGGTCTCGTCCTGGCCTAGGTCCACATGATGCAGATGCACGAGCTTGATGTTGACGGGGTCGCGAACGAGGTTGAACCGCGGGTCGGACACCTCGCCTAGGATGGCTCGGTTCATAACGATGAACTCATCCCGACCAAGAAGGACGCCATTCACCTTGCTGACACGCCATTCACCGTCCGAGTCCTCCTCCTGCCGCATGGTCAGTCTCAAGCCGGAAAGGGTCTGGACCCGGATTCGGTCCATAGTGAGGCGCTCGAGGTTCTGCGTGCCCATCAGGTAGTTGAAGGCGCTGCCGCCGATGAGTTCTTGCGCGTTGGAGGAGAATTCGAGCAGCATCTCGACCGGCTGGTTGATTTTGCGGCATGTTCCGTTTTGGGGAACCATTTCTAGTGGAAGAGACCAGGGGAAAGGCTTGAACTGGTCCACTTCGGCTTCAGGCTTCCTGGAAGATGTATGTTGGCCGGAGGGCTTACTACCGTCTGCCGGAAGTCCTAGACGGTCCTTTGGTTGCAACAAGTGGAGGTCCAACATCTTCGCAGCGTGATAAATGTCATCTCTTGCAGCGATGACTGAGCCTGTGAGGGGAGTGACAGAAGGCGGTGCCGGGCAAGTGTTGGTAAAGCCAGGGTCATGATACACTATCAATTCCTGGTGATCAGATGCTCTTGATCGGACCGATGGTTTCGCCTTCGGCAAAACAAGCGGATGGCCTTCTGTGGTAAACACAAAGCCGGCATCAAGGTGGTTGAGGGGATGCGACTCGTCAAACAACAGATACAGGTACTGCGTGGTTTCGCCGAGGAAAAAGCTTTCCATACGATCGCTCCTCTCGCCGGTCAACACATTTTGAAGGCCTGCCCAGCCACACTGCGTAGTACACCGTCTTTGAATGTCCCTCATGACCATTTCGCCAACGTAAAGATACCAGGGGTCCTTGGTGGCTTGATATATGTAGTAGGTCGACTCAATGAACTCGGGTCGCAACGGCCACCAGCCAAGGCCGCCCTCGATGTCCTTGTATGTAGTGGACCAACGTTCAGGAAGCGCTGCATATCGCGCCCATATGGCAGTGTATAGCAAGCTCGTTTCAATGGCCTCTTCAACCTCACCAGCGAGGACGAGCAGACCAGCGTAGAAAGCACCTAGGCTGTCTACCCAGTTAGTAGCCAGCGAGCCTGTCCATAGGTTGACGTTATCATAATGCGGATGATCTCTGTCGCTGTAAAGATGGCGCTTAATAGCAGCATGGGCATAATGCCATGCCTGAAGAAACGCATCAGGGGAGTTCTCAACATCAGTAAGTGGAGCAAAGAGAGTATTGGGGTCCAGCCAGTCGTCCTTGGGTTTTGGCTCAACGGCTGTCCGGTTTGGAAGCTCGTGCCCAGAAAGCAAGATGTGTGACTTGAGCGCGTACTCAAAAAAGCTGTCGGCGCCAGCACCAACGACGGAATAAGGGCCTACCCAATGGCCTTGTTCAGCATCGACGCCTGCGCCGAGAAGGCCTATGTGGCTCTTCCTATACCAAACTGCCCAGAAGGCTCGCTTTGCAAGCTGTTCAAACCGCGGATCACCTGTCAAGCGACTGAGGACAGTGAATTCGAGAACAAGGGACCCGGCGCCAGCACTGCATGTCTCGGTAATCTCAGGAGGCCCATCAACTATGTGGTCCCTGGAAGACGTATCGTGCAACGGCGAATTCTTGTAAAAGGGGATACCATGGCGCAGATTGACACGCGGATAAGGCATTCCTGTCTTGGTGTAGAAGGCTGGAAGAATCCTTGTCCCAAGATCAAGCGCCAACCGAAGCAGCTGGCCATCGTAGGCCAAGCCATTCGGCCAGTGGATAGGCGGAGGGCTTAGTGGATCATCTTCAGGACTAAGTGGTTCATATCCATTGATCGGTAGTGCGCCAACAGCAAACAAATGGGCACTGAGAAGACCGCCAACACCACGGATGACCGTCTCAAAAACCTGCACCTTGCTGTCGACATCGAAGCCTCTAGCGCGCAGGCCTTGGCCAGAAGGACCGGGACGGCCATCGCCATACTGCTCGACCAAGGCGGCAATACCATCCTGGAAGTCACGCAAGGCTTTCGGGCCCGTGCCACGGTCATCTGGCGGCGCCGAAGCAAAGATGGCCAGGGCAGACAGACTGTCTATCAAGGTAAGGGAGTAGTTGCCCAAGACATCGTTCACTTCGACGTTCCCTGGGTTCTTAGCATCCCGGGTTAGAGGGGCGCAAGTGACGGGCCGGAGCTAACAAGGCTGAGTTAGCTTGGTGATTCCATAGAAGGTGGCCTTTGAGATAGTGAGACCTTGATAGTGAGTGATGGTGGGCCATACCTCGTCCTCGGGAAAGGCGATGCGCATGTAGTTGTCGAAGCCATGGTAGAACATGTCGACGACCTCGCGGCGGAGCTCAGCCACGCGACTGGGGCGCATTGCCCCAGAACTGGGCAACAGGGCCACAAAGGCCAACAAGGTCAAAGCGAGGAGCCATGGTGATGATCGGGGCCGCGGCCGGGACGGGAAATGTGGCCGGAGACGGGACCGGAGTGGTTCCCGGGTCATGTTATTATGCGGCCGGAGTCCGGATAAGTGTGGCTGTGAACTTGACAAGTTGTCAGAGTTGGACCCCTCCACTTGGACGGTGATGGCTGCCAGGCCCAGCTGATCACCTAGGCGGGTGGCTGAGGAACGCGACTGAAGACTGCATAGGTCACGGTGTCCAATACGGTGCTCCGTGTGGAAGCGGTGGGTGATAGGGCTCAGTGAGCGTGGAATGAGCGTGGAGGTTTTGTTAGTGAAAGCAATGCTGAATGTGTAGCAGGATGCAATGCCCGGAGTTAGTAGGTGAATGATGCCACTTAACCAATACTGCAAGGTGTACCTAATCAAGGTGTCACGGTGTAACTGTGGCTGATGCGATGGCGTGTATTGACGTTACATTAGGTACTGTACCTTTACACTCAAAAGGCAGCCCCGTAGCAGGCGGGTGTCAAGCACGACATTTACAGGGCCCACTTATCAGCCGGTTGTTTGCTCCACTCACTCCGGTCCGGCACGGTCAAAATCGGTCCCCACCACCCCGACTTCTTCACTCCGTCCCGCCGATCAATGAAGAATACCTAAATTCTCACACACACACCATATCTCATTCCATTCTCGATCTTTGCTTCTTGACCCCAAGAAATTCCCAGGTACGGTGCGCTCTTGCTGCTACTGCCTCGCCCACGCGCAATGCGGGTTAGTACCTTATACATCCCATTGCGGGTTCCATCCGGCCATCACAGTTCAATGTCGCATTGCAAAATACCTCTACTATTGTAGACGAAGATACGGTACCTTACCTTACCGAGTTAACGCCACTGATTTTCTGTCTCGACGCCCCGTTCGTGTCGCTGTTTCCGCGTCGAAAACATGATCCGGGGTGTCGGATGATGACGACGTGATGGCTTGGCGCAGTGAGATACCATCCGAAAGCTCCTTCCAGTCGCCTAGTACCTTCCGTCAGTGCACTACTATAGGCCGTTTGAGGCAGGTGCTTTCCTCTCGACTTCAGTTCTTTCCATACAACTGTGTGCTATCTACCACTGCACAATACAGCAACATTCAACGGGGCATTTGCTCCTTCTTCTAGTACCTATCTTCTGGTTAGTGCGCCTGCCTCTTTTTGGGCCGCAACATTGCAGCTTCAGTTACAGTGGTCTGGTTGTCGAACGAGATGAGAGCTCTCGAAGTCACGTTTTTCGTTGGGGGCCAAAACTGTGAGTGCTCTCGGGAGGTACCTCTAAGTACAGTAATTCAGTCAAAGTCAGTCCGGAAATGAGCCATGACAGAACCTAAGCCACTCAGGTTCCGGTCCAGTCCTCAACATTACTCTCCTCTGCAAAGCAGATACGACATGGATATGACGACTTGACAGCTCCGATACACTGTTCCAAAGGAAGAGAAGTACGCGTTACCAGAACCACAATCTTGCAACAACGACACCGCCTACAAATTACCTCTAGTACTGTAGGTACCTAAGCCTCCCAACTCATATACCTCTATGGACAGTATCTGATTGCGAAAGGCTTGCCGTAAGCGGCGGACTTTTAGCACGCCATTCATCACTGCACTTTGAATGTCGTTGGGAAGTACAACATATCTTAACTAGCCCAGACAGTAGCCTCTGCTCTCCGGAAGTCGTCTTCGAGTTCGGTAAGGCTCCACGGTCCCATTTCATGCAGGTCCTTACATACCTAGAGGTACCTTAGGTAGAGGTATTGATCAGGGCACCGTTGAAACCACCGAATGCCAGTGCCCAGGACATGGGTTTTACCGCAAACCCATGAGCTGGCCGGCGGTTTACGATTTGTCCCAGCCGCTGTGTGGCACAGCTACTAACCTGGCGAGCGTCACCTGTCATTAAGCTGACCTATCGGTGCAGTGGTAAGTACTTGCTGTAATTTTGATTCGTATGTCGCTCAATATTAAATCTCTTTAAGGTCCGTCGCCCGAATGCCACTCTCACTGCAGTATATATCAGTCTTTGTCGAAGTCCAATCACATCTTGACATTCCGATATCCGCTGTTATACAACTTTATATGTCCTGAAGACCAGGCCCTTCCGGGCCGGGCTGCCCGTTTAACAAGTCTGGGGTCACACACGCTTTACGGAATTGGGGGTTTGAGTTTATTATGTGACGGCACTCGATGGCAAGTACCTACGAGCATTGGATCCTTCCCTCACGATTGCAATTTTGGTTCAAACACTGCAGTGACAATCATCGTCAGCTGCCATCAGATACCTCTGTCTTCCAACAACTCGACTACCGAACATGCGTGGACTGAGCGGCGAACTTAAAAACAACAAGAGGTAGAGGTATCTTCTCAAAAAGTCTGTTAAGAGGGGTAGTAGAGCGTTGGATTTCTAGGTACTCAAGCACCGCCATCACTAACAATGGTACATCTTGTACAATTGTACAGGTAGTCTCAGACAGGGCGGGTAATGACGGATATGCCACTAGTTTAGTGCGGTTACACAGACTGATCATTCCTTCCTCTGGAGTCCTGTTAGTAAGGGTACTATGGCCAGATTACCTACTCTAAAGAACCATTAGAATTCAATACGCCGCTTTCTGACCACCACAACCTTCAGTTCACAGGAGAGGCCAGAGGTCCACATAACGGCACGGATTCTCGAGTCGTCCCTAGAGGTATCTACCTCTAGAGGTAGGTAAGGTACCAGGTAAGTATGGGTAACACATGCTTGCACGCTCTACCTAGTAGGCTCTGTCCAATGGGCAACCTGAAGCTTGTCGAGTCAATGCCATCGGTACCTGAAGGAACTTGCTGTTCTTCACACGGGGTTCAAATCAAGTAACGCAATGTACTTGGAGTACATGCAACCAATGGACTTGTGAATGCCGTTCCCCTGGGCCAGCTTACCGAAAAAGATTGAGCCAAAGCGCCCCAATGCCGTTTCGGTGGCTTGATGAGATTAAACGGTAGAGGGGGGTTGCTCAACAGCTCAAGCTCAACAACTCAAGCCCCCAGCAACCGATCGTCCTATACTATTCGACAGCTCTGTTTCCGCACGTGACCGTTGCGACGGAACTACCTCTAGGACCTCGTATCATTCAACGAACGAGATGCCCTGACGTCGGACCCCCAACCCATGTGGCAACGTATCACCTATCTTTTGGAAAGTTGTATGCCTAGCTCAAGGGTAGCTGCAAGGTCCTTGGGCTCCGCCCTTGGGAAGACAGATGCCACCCTTCTGCGCAGCTACAAACATGGATTATCACCATACCAGGTACCTTATCTATGAGCCGAGGCCGGGAGCAACCTTATAGCCACCCATCATCCTGCTGCGGTCAACCTAATCTGCCATGTTCCCTGCGGGTCGGTGTAGATGGCTATTCCGGAATGAGTGCGGATATGAAACTCTGGGTGTCTTGCAGTTAGGCACTCAAAGGACTAACAAGCTTCATCTCACCTCATGGCGCTAGAACCCCGTAGGATTCATCATCCCCGGCAGTCGCTTTGGGTTTTTGAATGCACAAACTTCGGAAAAAGATGGTTGAAAAACACCAAATACCGTCCAAAAAAGGACAGCAAAGTCTTCAAAGACGTAGGTAGCTAGGTAGACTCAACATCAACATCCTGCGAGGTTCTTTCCCAATTTCCTATCCAGATCAGTTTACTCGTCACTATGGCCCAAGGAAATTTTGGACCCAAAAATGATGTAGCCCTACCGATACGGGGCGAAACACGGTTAAAATCAACCAATTCTTCGAGATGCGACCCCGCTCATAACAGGGGTCCAAGGTATCACATGTTGACGAGCGGGTTACAGGACGCGAAAGAATGAAAACGAAAGGGTACCTCTATGAAGCAACCGAAGCACGAAAAAAGCCGTCATCTCATCATAACGAAAGTTGTAGGCAGTCATTGCCAAGCCCCCGTGTGCCAAGAATCTTGTTTCCCTATTTCACGGCCCGCCGTTTGTGGAAGCTGGAAACCTTGAGGTCACGGTTCGAAACTCCACTGCCTGGCACTACACTGCGAGACTGGACATCAGTCAATGACCCTGGCCGAGGATGACGAGATGACTGATTCCTAATCCGGCGCTGCCGCAGTCATCCTCGACGACTCGTCAGTACAGGTAACTTCACCCATCCTGTGGTCCGTTTTGTTTCGCTGTAGGCATGGAGTTCAGAATCATCCCCTGTTCGACCAACCCCGGCCCTTGACAGACCAGTGGAGTAAAAGACAACCCAGGAGCCCAGAAATGGAAGCCGTCAACTTCTAGCGCATATCTCGCGTTACACAAAGGAAAAAAAAGCGGCGACTTACGTACACCGAGACTGACTGCACTACCTCACGCAAGGTCCTGATTGTGCAGCGCAGCGCGTTGCAGTACTATAGTGTCTGTCGAGCTTTTTGTGTAACGTTGGTTGAATCGCCTGCTCGGCTGCCTGCCCCGCTTGTAGCTGGTACCACGGCGACTGTACGCTGCAGTGTAGTGCGCTCCGAGGTGCATCGGAGCTTAGCGCCGCAACTGCAGCAGTGGACTTCGACGTGATGGTGTCACTGTCACTCGTCGGGCGAATGGCGTTGAACTTGAGACGACGTGGTATTCCCCAGAATATGCAGTGGTTGAGATTTTGGCGGTTGTTGATGTGGTGAGACTGATGGGATTGGGGATTGTTCCGTCCCGTTTGGGAAATTTGGAGAGGAAATGGAGGGCTGTAATTGGTTGACGTTGAAGCCTCGGGGTTCGTCTGAAAGACCAACGCTTGTTGATAAGTACCTACCTTACCATGAACTTCATTGATGGTAAAAAGTCAGCTGGGGGACTGGAACGGGGTGAAAGCTAGTACGATTCCGTCTGAATAAATAGCGTGAGGATTTTGGCGGGCTTTATATCGCGCTACCGAGAGGTCGTTTGCTCGGTTCACAGCCGGTTCTATTCGAGACTTTCGTCTCTGACTGCACTTCATCTTAAGCATCGAGGGATTCGATATCTCCGCAAGCCCCAAACGGTTTTTGACAGCTGGAGGTCTACCAGGAATGTCTCATATAGATTGGAAAAGCCGTTGAACACACGGCAAATCCTGTCTTGCCTCCCCCAAACAAACTTCCCCTCATCGCCATCAAATCGGACTTCGTTTCAGGCCAGCAGCCACTTTGTTTGTTTGCTTGCAAGCCGCTCGGGGGCGGCAGATCTAGATGCAGCACAATGCCTTCTTTCACCTGATTTCGCCCTACTTACTCGACTACCTATCAGATCTATGTGCCTACCGGCTCCCGAGATCGAGGGACGGTGATTGCCGTCGGAGGTTTTTGGAGTCTAGCCGAGTCCAATGGTAAATATTTACACTTTTCTGCCATCTTTTTGCTAAGGTAGTTTGTGGGGTGCAAACATATGCTGGCTTTCCACTTTCCGTCCTTGCATCTTGCAACCTCAATATTCGTGTCCCTTGCTGCTTCATCGAGACGGGTAAAACCTAGGTCACGGCTAATCCATCTGTGTTTTTCAGGGTCATATGAGGTAGTTAGGTACGTGGCAGAAGCCGTCAGAGTCATGTTGTATGTGGGAGACGGCAGTGTCCTGGCGAGCATGGGTAAGCTTTTATCAGTGTCCATGACTGCTTGAAAGCATCGAATGGTACATGCCGTGATGTGATGAAAAAGATCGGTGCCGACCCCGAACCCCGAGCTCCGTCCCGTTTCCATTCGTCTCGCTTCCAGAAGGCCCTGTAGGCCCGCTACGGAGAACCCCGCGCGGCGATCGTTGAGAAGGGTCCCGGGGAATTCTGCTAACTTCGCCAATCAGAACCAGGAATTACCCATCGTAGGCGTGAGATTATCTCCGATCCGAGACATTCTGTGAGCTTTTCGTCGCACGTAGATTCTAATCCTGGCAGAGAAGTGACAAGCGTTCAAGCGGCCAGGCAGCTATCCGACGGTCGAGTTAGGGTACCTAGGGAGCCTTCGACCAAATATGTGCCCTCCTTACAACCACGGATGTAGACCTTAATTACTTTGCATCATGATCTTACCTCCTTCTTAAACCAAAAGTTGTTAGCGGAAAACGGACTGCAGGCTTCCACCACAATATTGACATTCTCGTTTTGGGGACCATATGCCATAACGAATGTGCTCCAAACGGCAACCCCACAACCCTTAGGCAGCAAAGTAGTAATCCCTGGACGATGGATGGATGGTGCGATTCCGACTTTTGTATGTGCTTGGTTACTGCACGAGCTCAGTAATGTGTAAATTTTCTGTGAATTAGTAATGTATAGAGGTGGATCGTAAATCTGTCGCAAGAGGAGTGTCAAGCCGTAAACTGCCATCGAGGATGATCTCTGCAGGAATGTTTATGCGTGAGCATCTCCGATGGTAGGTATGAACAATATCCATATCTTCGTCATATTGTTTGTACGCTATTGACTTGAAACTGTAGCGCCCGTTTCGCTGTCAACGCGGGCTGCTCTCATCGCTGCCCTTCATCCCTTTAGCTCTTCTCGGGCCCCTCGCTATTTTTTACCTGTTCCTTCTTGCTTTGTGCTTTGCAACCCAGCAGAGCTCGCATCTCGCTCGGTGACTTCGACGTGCCAGAATGTATAACAGATAGGAAAGAAAGAGTAAGCCACCCATTTAGATGAAACCAATGTCAAGACCGGGCACCCTCTGTTGAAAACCGAAGAAGGGAATTCCCCAACGCCCCACATGTGATGGATACTTGAAGAGCATGCGTAGAAGAACAGGCCGAAAACCTAAATGATATTTTAAGGAAAAACAAGGAAAAGTTCGGATGGTCAGAAAAGAAAGATAGACAACCATATAGGGCTAACGGGGAAAATGGCCAATAGCCACGGTGATCAATCTGTCACCCGTCGCTGTGCCTCCGTGAAAGCATGCCATTCTCTTCTTGCCAATTCGTCCAAGAAACCCGATTGCTGCAATTGCTGTAATTGCTATTGTTGCCGCCCTTGCAGCAGTTGTTCGCACGCCTGTTGTGCCAACCTCGTGCTAGAGGCTTGTTGGTGGCCGTTCAACTCATCTCTCGTCGGCGGCCGCGAATTGTGAGCGCTGCTAGTAGCAACATTGGCCGCGCTCTCATCGCGATCTGCTACGTCTGTGAAACCAGGACTTGAAATCTCGTCCTCATCAATATGCCTCATGCCGTTGTACATCTGGTCAACAGTTTCGTAGTACTGTTCGGAAGTAAGCTGGGGAAATTTTTCGTCGCTCCTCAGCTCGTAGAAAGGTTGCTCATGAGAGGGCTGTTGACTGGTCGATACCATGTTCATCAAGGGTTGCTGCTGGGAATGATTGTTGGGAAAGACATGGTGGAGACCAAGACCAACCGATCCCTCGGACCAGTCAGCTACCATGTTCTGTTGCTGAATATGTGGCATAGAGTAAGCAGTTGCCCCATGCGATGCCGGGCTGGTGTGCTTTCGCCTTTCCAACTTCTTGCGCCGCCGGGTTCCCGTCTTTTCTTCTACTTTGGCATCCTCAAGGCCCAACTTGATAAGCATGGCCGAAATGTGTTGAGGCTTCCAGTCCCAGACCTTGCATCCGCCCTTCTCCTTCATGTGGGCTATGAGGCGTTGGTATCTCTTCTCTTCGTCTTGAAAAAATGCTTCTTTCAAACGTTGGATCTGAGAGTGGTTGTCAGTCAACGTTTCTCCTTTCCCCAGATTCCTCACAAGCCGTTTAAAGCTTACCTCTTGTTCTGGCCACACACCAAATTTGGCTACTGCGCGCGATACCTTCATTTGCAGTGCCGCCTTTTCCCAATTACCCTGGTGCTTCTCTGAGTACTTGGCCTTCATTTCTTCCCACATCCCCTTCCCCTTCTCGGAGATATGCTCCTTTCTGAGTTGGAACAAGAACTTATCGTCTTCCGGTGCGTCATCATGGAGGGTTAGCTCCTCCTTATCACCCTTCCCTTCTTGATAAGCAGCAGGTCCATCTGTGTACCCTGGACGTGGCGACTCCTTTGATATTCGAGACGATCCCTTTCCAGACTTTGAGGTCTTGCTTTTCTCCTGTCGCTTTCGCTTCGGTGGAGCAATGGTTGGTGTGTGGGCGGGATATGGTGGTAGGAACATGGCGGGATCGCTACGCAGTTCCTCAAACCCAGCGTTCGTTGGGGTTATTTGTGGTCTGTACTGGGAAGGATTGGGATGGGTGAGGACAGGCACTTGACCGTTGGAGGCCATCTGACGGCGCATTGGCGATCCATGGATGTTCAAGTGAGGCTGTTGCGTTTTATATAAGTATTCAGATGAGGCATCTACGTCGACGTTGGAGAAATGAGGATATTCCGGAAAGGGGTGGTGCGATACCTCACCGCCGTGAGAGGTCGAAACGCTATAGGATCCAAGGTAGGGGGCTGCAGGCCCCGGTGGGAATTCGGCTTTGGGAGACGTTGCATGGTGAGCGTTAGGAGCCATGTATGCCGATGACTGATCGAATTGATGGGCTTCTGTTACTGCTGGGAGACTAGACATTGAAGGAGAACCCTGACTGTTGTAGGGACTATAATACATCCTTCCTGTGTTTGGAGGCGTCGGTACCTCATTGAGAGGCATTGCAGATTGTGAGGCGTGGTAATTCTCCATCTTTGGGGACGACATTTGGTTTAAAGGGGGGCTGTCGGAGCCAGAGATGGGTGTTAGAAGGGTTGTGTCGACGTTGGCCGGGTAGTTGAATGAAGAAATGTCCGAAACCTGCCCAATTGGTGAGTGAATGCAGCAGTGAAATGGGACGTTCAAACGTACAGTGAATGGGTTCAACTCAGGGGGGGAGTAGGCAACAGTATGTGGGCCGCTCGGACAAGCGGCCGTGCCGGGGAGAGTCAGGCCGCGGACATGCAGTCGCTTCGGGTGATATGTGCTCGGCGTCAGATACTGGGCGCTGGTCATGTCGAGGTGAAACTGCAAGTGCTCAAAAGGCGTGCAGATGCTGGAGGTGGCAATATAGTGGTCCTTGGAATCTGGATTTAGACGATCGTCTTCTAGACTGTTGATGAATGGAGAGGACTGGTCTTTCTGTCCGTCTAGATCCATTTTGGAAACTTAGAATTCTTCTTGATGGGAAACCTGGAACAGAACGCGGCGGGGCTTCTTGCAAGGTATATCCACCTTGTGCTGACTTGCTTGCCCGAAAGAGGGAGAGGGGGGAGGGGGAGGTCCTTATAGGGTGATGTTTGGATCCTTGACCTGGCAGAAATGGAAAGAGTGGCGGAAGGAGATGCAAGGTGTGCGGGGAGAAAAAAACCAAACGTACCTTAAACATGTTCTCAAATAAATACACAGCAGCAGACTGAGAACGTCTGAAACGAAGAAGTAGAAGGTTGAGACGGCAGATCGTGGGGCAAGGATATGGTTTTCTAGTACTGGAGGACGAGCAACTCATATGAGCAAGCCTTCTTCGCTCCAAGAGAGTGGCCCAGGATCAGGATAACGAGCGGCACGTACTGTGGTACAGGCCCGAGGACCATGCGGGGGTATAAAAGTGGATAGGTATGATACATATCCTTTTTGATGTGCATTAGGCTAGCCGCCGTCGAGGAATAGGTGTGCGGAGCCTTGGGACTGAACAAACCTGTGTGCTTGCCGGGTGCTTGCCAGGGTATGAATCGGGAGGGTGGAGGACAAAGCCATGCTGGGTCGGTCTAGAGTCGTTTGCCATGCGGGTCAGATTTGGCAGGCACATCAACACATGCAAGATAATTCCTGGACCCCCTTGACGTGGATTCCTCAACATCCCTTTGTCATCTGGAGCTGGTTTTGACTGCGCATCAAACGAGAATTGCGGGCTATTGCTCTTGTTAGCTGGAAGAACTGGCAATCATGTACTGACATAACGGCCAAGAACGAGGTGTACGGCCAGCGTGGATGGGAAGAAGAGTAAGCTGGCTGTTATGCAGGGCTTATACAGAGCGGCCGCTTGGTCGAATGTGTCGGCATTCAGCGCGGGCGGGAAGTGTGTAGGGACAGAACACAATACGGAGTTCTACCAGAACCCCCTTGCAAAGCAAATTGGGCTCAGCGGGCCTCCATGGGGAGCTTCTTGAGCTCCACTGTGTAATAATACGATGGTACCAGATGGCCTAGCTCAAGGCCGAGCTGGTCGCAGGGCCGGGATCACGGTGAACGAAATGCGGTTTCTTGCTGTGTACCTGTGGTGTACACAGTCAGATTGGACCCGTTCACTCCTCTGGGATGGAAGAGGCGTTCGGGACGGCAACGCTCAACATCAGCCAGGGGGCGCTGCCTCTGTCACTTGCCAAGAGTACGGAGTGCCATGTACATTTCTCAGGGGGTAAGCAGGGGGGCAGGTGATGCAGATAGCACCCAGAGGTCGCTGCTGACAGGGGTGAATGCAGAACTAACTGTATCGTGGTCAGCTCGATGGTTCCTGTCACCGGATGGGCGGCGAGGACAACAAGGTACATTGGGGGACAAGTGATGTCCACACGAGGTACCCGAGTGTACAGCCCCGTCCCTTCTCATAACCAGAACTCCTCAATGCACGTCTCTGAAAAATAAGCCTGTCATACTTGGTTAATGTAACCAACTGGCGGCTATTGTCCTCCCTAGGCTTTGACCTTGGCCCGATAGACGCCGCTTAAGGCCCATCGCATAATACATAGTCTAGACAACGAGAAAGAAAAAGCGCAAGATCGGCAGAGAAGAGAAAAAGACGGGCGACCATTCCAGTTCAAAGCAGCCATGTCTACATCCGACAGGCTACCAACTGGAAGGTAATGCAACCTGTCCGCGCCCGAACGAAGTGCTTACCTTTGAAGCTGGGTCGATCAACAAGAAGCCCCCAGCGGGTTGTTGTGACGTGTAGAGTTAAAGCCTAGCGATCCGGGTCAAGCTAACGTCACTAGAGTGAGATTCGATGAGCGGGTAGCGGCTAACTTGACCAGCTCCAGGTGTATAGCCGAGTCCACAGAAGGTCCGGACAAACAGCCCGAAACCGGATTTTATGATCTGTGCGATGGCATTAAGCTTTCAGTTCCACAATGCTTGGATGAAGGTACGCTTCCGTGTAATTTTCTTGACAATCTAGTTGGCCCGGTCTACCCAGCTGGCCGATGCCCGTGGGCTGTATGTGGCTGCTAGAAGTGTTCATCAAGTCTGCAGCTGCTGTCTCGGCAGGCGTTCCAGGCGTTTTGAGTTCAAGATCCAAAACTCAAGGTAGATGTGGCTGAGATGAGAGATCGGGCTTGGAGCGACCGACGGTGCCAAGGATAATGCGCCGGCGCGGGGGCGGTAAAGTGGGCCCCGGGGCGGGCCACATAATGAAAACGGTTGCGCCGGACCCCGCCAACTTTTGCGGATCCGAACAAGCCATTGAAAACGGGACCCGTAGGGCCGCGACCCCAGTAGTATCAGGCTGAGCAGCTCTGGTTCCGGGTTCTCAATGGGTCCTTGTGGCTCCGGAATCACCTTGGGCGGCATCCATCTGGAGGGAAGCTGATGGAGCTGAGACGGAAACGTTGCGTTTGGCAGTGGTGTGGTTCTTGTTAGTGCTTGCTAGCGATGTCAGCTCAGGGACTAGCTAGCAAATATCAGGAAGGCATGACTACCATTATTGTTCCATTTCGTCCAAGATCTCCCAGCTGCTGCGGGCCCGAACGAAGTGCGATGCGACGGAGAGAGACGCTGTTTAACTCTAGGCGAGTGATGTGTCCTTCCGCGGTTTTGTCGGGTTGCAATCAGGTAAAGTCGGGGGTCAAATCTTCAAGACAAGCGATAGTACCGAGAAAGGAGTGCAACAGCATTCTGCTGCATGGTGATGGTGGATTGCCCGACTGTGCCCTGGTTCGATTGGGTCTCTTTCGCCCAATCAGGGCACTGCTGCCGACCTGGGAAAAGGGAAAACGAGGGCAAATTCCGGGGTGTTCGCAGGTTACCTATCGTCCCGCTCGGAAGGTGACTCGGGTTGAAGGCTTAAAAGTATCGAACTGGCCTCCAAGAGGCCTGAAATTGTCCGGCAAATGAAGTGGTCTGAGATGAAAAGAAATGCGAGAACTTGAGTGGCGAGCTGCAAGTAGATTCCCTTGATGGCGGGAAGTGGTCATCTTCTGTAGATGTTTGAACGTCACGGTCTCAAGAATTCTCACCTGCAAACACCCGTGCGAGCATTTTGTAGCAAGCGCGATCAAGAGCACAAGAGAAAAGTCTGCGGGAAAATTAGCCATGATGGGCCTAGCGTTTTGGGCGCCTGAATCCATGACCAAAACAGAAAGGTTCATGCGGGAATCCTTGTCGTTGATCTGGCGGGGAAATGTTGCGATTTCCGCAGAAAGCGCCCAGCCGCCCGCATCTCCAAGAAAACCGATCGAGTTGCCGGCTAGCACTTGGCCTTGTGACAGAGATCTCTGTCTTCTCTGCGTCAACAATGATCTCCCTCTTGTGGCTGTTTCTCAACCTATGCACACGAAAGTGCCATCCGTACTGCCGAAAGATTATTTCCTGCGAGATGTTCGCCTTGCCCGGCACCGTAGTCTAAAAACAGCTGCCGGTCTTTCAGTGGACCCCGTCCGAGGGCGCAGGTGAGCGAAGCCGGGGAGATTGGGGGGTTAACGGACAATTCAAGAAAACTCTGGAGGCGGAGTCTAGTATTCTCAACTACAAGATTGAAACCAGGCGGCTCGTTTCAATGTAGTCCTTCGTGTATGATTTTGAGCATCACGCAAATACCTAGGAGCTCACCTCGTTGTCGACCAAAGCACGGGTGCAACTCTGGTGGAGAAATAGGGGGCTTCAATATCCAATCGCAACTCTTACCGTTCCGTCGGGAACGCTAACCTCTCTGGGCTATGTCTGCCTGGACCAGGATCACTCCAGTCTGGTTAGCGTGTTTCTTGGCGGCCTGACAAGAAATGGCTCGTGTTCCCCGGGCCGTCTTGTTCTGCTCATGCTGATGCTGTGTCGTGCGCAATTGGGTGCAGCCGCAGATCTCGGTGATTCTTCAACACTCTCCAAGTTCGCTTCCTTGCGAAAATGGAGGAAGGACAAACATCGAGGCGCTACACACTTCCAACATCATTTTCACTTCCCTTCGAACGCGCTTAGTATCCACTTCCATTGGCCGGAAAAGCGAGATCATGAACCAGGCTAAACCAAGGAGGACAATTCGCCGACCAACTTCATGACCAGGCGCGCGGGGAGAATGGGCAAAGCACGCCATTGGCCCGGGTGGAGAGGGCCGCAACTTGGGGTCCCAGTGCCAGTGCATGTTGTACCGTAGAGGTACGTTGACGTACGGACATTCTGTCTGCGCTGTCCGCAAGAAATTGAAGCGACCTGCCAAAAGGCCCGAGAAAACGGCTCTGTGCTGCTGGTAGCCAAAATCATCGAGCAAACCTGGATAAGTAGCATGTAACCATAGGTCCGTAAACTAACAAATTATCCTTTACCTACGAAAACGCAACGGGAGCCAGTTCCACGACACCGACAGTATATACTAGCACCATAACGTCCTCTCGGTTCATCGCTAATCTTTCTTTCCCCGTTACCTTCCGCTGCTCCCCGCCTCGGAAGCGCGATTGTTAGGTGATCATTACCCCTGCGTCTTGTTCACCGGGCTACCTATGAAGCCGGTCTGGACGCTGTCTTGATCAGTTGAATCCATCCCCAACCCTTGTCCCTGGGCTAGTCAACGTGAGCTTATCTGATGACATTCACAAAAGCTCTTGGGTGACGGCTGTGGATCAGGCTCCCCTATTCAGGCCTTGCTTGGCCAAGACCCAGGTACCTCTCTTGACGTGGGCTTCTCCTTCGGCGTTAGAGGTACCTTGCCATATCCGGTGTTATCTCAGTGAGCCTGCATTGCTCTCAAAGCAGGCATTTATTCCCTGACAGATCTCCCCTACACATGTCATACAAACGCTAACATTCAGTAAGTTGTTTACGAATAATCACCGTTATTAACCCTTCATCATCACCTCACCAGGATAACTGTGCTTGCTCATTGGTCTCTTCCTGACTCATTTTGGGTCCTGCATTAACTTGTCATTGTGCCTGATCCCGACTAGGCTGGTCCCGCTGTGTGGGTGTGCAATGTCCAGGACTCCAGATGTGAGGTCCCTGTTCTGACCGATAGGGTTGAGGATTTACCCAGGTCATCTCGTCTCCCGCTGGACCATTCTGTGTTCTTATATCAAGATGTTGCCTATCCCTTTTCTAACGAGCGCAATACCTGGCTTGTCGGATGGAGCTTGTTCAGAGCCAATATGAGAGACACCTCTCACGGGCGCAGCACGCGCTGCTCATACGTGTGGAGGGCACAATGAAGGTTCCCAAAGCATTACTGCTTTACGAGATCTACCGTTCGGCCCCCAAGGTAAAAACTTCTCTTCAACATTTGGGTCTCTGAACTGCCTAGCCTGCAAGGCTTGGACTCTTGGCATATCCTGGCCGTGGCTCATTGGTTCCATGTCAGTGGTTGACAAAAACCGTCTACACTCGGCGCTTCCCACGAAGCCACTGGAACCCACCATGGGGAGCCTTAATAGCGACCAACGTTGCACCCAACAGCACGGGACAATGTGGGAGACTTTCCCAGGCCCAAAGCCCCTCTCTGACGAAAACCGACCCTACAAGTCCAGGGCCGGGATGGTTATTTAGCTGCACCACGGCTGCACTGCCGCCCTTGGGTTACGGTTAAGGTGAATGCAACGCCCGCTTTTCTGCAAGGTGAATTGAGGGCGTCATGCGGAGCAGACTGAACACGAGCAGAGAACGATGAGATGATGTAGAGTCCCCGTACTTTTCACTACGTTCTAGGTTGAGAGCCTGCGGGCCCATATTCCAAATCACTCGAAAATCACTACAGTATTACACTTTTCGCTGACTGAAATGGTCAATATTCTTAGATGAACACCATATGGACACAGGCTGAAGGTTAAAGTGAGAAGTTGATTAGGGAACCCGGCAAGAGCGCAACCGCAAGTCCGGGC
>HF970634.1:251330-264221 GCA_000604205.2 Neurospora africana FGSC 1740
TCTTCCATCTCGTGCGGGTCGGGGAAAGCGCGTCCTACTTCCGCCAGCGATTTCAGTCCCGACCGTTCGTGCCTGCCGTTTCCACGACCCTGTCATATCCTGCGTAGGGCAAGTGCTGGCTCCCAGTCCTGGCAAGACAGCCCTGACAGCTCCGGTCATTTTTTCCTCCCGTCCTTCATTTCGGTAAACATCCCAAAGCTCTAGGATCACAAAGATCCAGCAGCCAAGTGATATCTCGGGAATCCGGCCCCCACTCTCCCGATCTAAGCCCTTAGAAACCTTCCGTTTTGACGACCATTCACCATGAGCCACTGCAGCTGGAGGTGAGATACAACAAGCACGCACCCGCAATGTTTGACAATATTTCAGTATAGTTGCATTCGCCTTACCGAGGTGGTAACATGATGAAGCACAGTTGTCTCGAGACCTGCTCTTGCGGTCAAACTACCAAACTCCCTTTGCTATCGGCTGGGACTTTCCGTTTCTGTGTGCATAGGGCAATGAGATACCGAGAGGATATGAATCGTTTCATTACCAAAGGATCATGGGCTCAACTCAGCCCCAATCTACAAGACCCGTCCCAAAATCGCAACCATAAGTAGGGCGCAGGTGAATAGAGACAACTTGACATGCTCATGTCGTCAACTCTGTTAACACATGCTTAGCATGTCAGAAGACGTGGCCCCTCTCCAGACCAAATATTGGCCTTTCCTCGTAAGGAACTTGTCTTGCTTTTTTCCGCGTTTATAAAGGAGCCATGGAGCCAACGGCATTTCTCACATGGCAAATGCCGCGTCTCTAAACGTGCGTAAACAGGAGGAGGCTTGGCGCCGAATCTTGTCTGCCGAGCCTGATTCGCGTGGCGTAGGTGTGTCAAGGTCTCTATCGTCCTCTCTGCAGCCCTGCAGGATCGGGCGGGAAGGAAGACGACGGACATGTGCGTGATGCCGAAAAGCTTGCCAGTCAAGCTGTATCAGGTATTGTGCGTTGTTGATTGGGCCATTCCGCATGCTTTTACTCGCACCCTCCTCTGCGTCTCCTTTCAGTCTGTCCGGAGTCTACGAGGCTTCAGCGCTACTCAGTGTTGCATAGTCTGCCTGTCAGCTCGACCATGTTTGATCTTGACCGATGAACTCTCTGAGCAGCAGAGGATTGTAGTTCAATATCCCACAGGTACTATACCTGCTATACTTCATCGCTCAGCCCGGAAGGGCGGACTGGACAGTGAAACTTTAAGTACCTTGCACTGTTGACTCTGTTCCTTGATTTTCCAGAGTTTGTGCTTTCCTCATTCCTCAGCAACTGCGGTCCAAAAGCTTGCCGCTTTTTCCGGTCGCTCAGCATGGTCATCGTCTAAACAGACCGAGCTTGTCGCCGTCGGGAAGGGCTGAGTCGCTGTGGGTTGAAAAATGAATGATGGTCAGAAAGAGACTGGTCAAATCAGTTACCGGTATAATGCACACATCGCATGGTACGCAGAGGGATCGAACTCACTCGGTTAGCCTGTCATTATTCTCGCCCTGGCTTCAGCACATGTGTTGCGGCTCGTTAGCATCAACACCACCGCACGTCCCAGCCGTACATGCATTGCAGGTGCATAAGTTTGTTCATTCGCACAGCCTATGGGAGCATAAGAAAACCTATCATGAGGGTTCTGAAGCGGAAGTAAGATTTCCACTTCGGGACCGATCCATACGGAGTAAATCAGTTTTACGCTTCATGTTCTCGTCGCCATACATGCCTTCTCGTCGTGTCTCTCCTCTTGCGTCCGATCATTTGGCTGTTTGTGGTCTACACGGCTCGCCATACTCCAGACTATGGAGTTTTGCATATCCGAAGTTCGTGCTAACCTGGAGAAGGTGTCTATACGAAGGCGCCCGCTTGAGAGGGCTTGAATATGAAGTAATGATGCATATGTCCGAATTGCCTCTGCGTTTCATGTGCTGCTTCATATACCTGGGCAAGCAAGGGATTGAAATACTGATGTGAATCAAGTTAGGGTTGGATCGGTAATAAGGTTGTTAATAGTCATTGGATCAGCGTGCTGTGTTAATCTGCGCGCATAGAACTAACTATCTGCTGTAAGGGTGAACTAGAACTACTAAGGAGTAAGTAAAGGTGTGGACGACCTGAAATCGCTAACACCAGCATAGAGACGTTCGGTATGACTTTACGAGAGAGGTTCTGGAGACTTGTGGAGGGGAATTCAGTTAAGAATGTCTGTCGAGTGTCCCATATATTGACGACCGAAGTCATAATCTTCATGTCACCAGCTAACCATCTCTCGTTGTGGGTAGATAATCACTGACAAGTGGGTGTCCAAGGTGACTCAGCGCTGGGCAGGTCCAAGCCTAACAAATGTCATTCTACACTCCTCATAATCTTGGTAGAGTTGAAGGTTATTCAGCCATGCATCACCATCGGTAGTGAATGCATTGCCTCCCGTCCCAATCTGTAGCTTCTCAGAAATATTACCCCCTGTGGAGGTGCCACGACTTGGCAGCCGAGGTAGCGGCAAAGGAAGGCGGGAACTGCTTTCACTGTCTATTTGCAAGAAGATGGCTTCCACTTCTTCCTTCAGTGCTAATCACCAGGTCTAGAACCGTCAACACGGTTGAGCTCAGCACTGGGCCCGCCGTGAGCTAATGCGTGCAACGTATCTTGATGTACTCGAGTGTCTTCATGGATGTCTTGAAGCTCCTACTTCTGTACCTTGGAGTATCTCGGGCATTGTGCTGACGCAGTAGACCCAACAAGCTCTTGTGCCCGGAGTGGAGTAAATAGAAACCCCTTTCGGAATGTGACAGAGCTACTTCCCTGGTGAACGATATCAGTTAGATGAGGCGTGGACTGAAGCCGGCAAAGCCTAGGTACATTCAGCACGGCACTTACACGCACACGGTGCCCCACGATGACTAACTGAGAGGTTTATTCATAGAATCCTCATACACTCTTTGGCAATCCTCTCTCTTAGCCACAGTAGAGTGTAATAACGTTGGAAACCGGTAGGGCCGGGTTGTTGGCCGGTAGAGCCGGCTCACCGGTTGGTTCTGGCTTTCACCAGGTTATTACGCAGGGTCTTCGGAGTTCGAGTGTCTAGACTCTAGCCCGAAGGTTAATCTACCAACTCAATCCACTACGCCGAGAGCAGCAAGACCTCTGTCATGGAACTGACTGGTGAGATCATGGTGGAGTGGTAGAAGGAGTGACGGGCAGACGCATGCGGAGACGGACGCAGAAGCGAAAGGTGCTCGAGGACTAACAAGGTTTGGAATATGGAATCTTGGAGCCTGCAGTAAATCACTGCGAACACCAACAGGCCATGATGTAAAAAAGGCCTAGATCTTGGGAGTTGCAACACTGTCTTGAGAGTTAAGTGACTAATCAAGTAGTGACGGTGCGGTTTGGCATCAACAAGAACGTATGCGGCCAGATAGGCGACCTGGTAGGGTGACCAGGTAGTCGGTTTTGTTTGTATTACCGGGGAGCGTACTCCCTTGTGTTACGACGATGGTCACTCCATTCAGTTCTGGAGCCTGCAAATCTTCCCTTGGTGACCTAAGGTAATGTAAGTGAACGACGTTTCACACTTCCCATCGCATCCGACTTTCTCTTCCTCCCACTTCCACTTTGCCAAAATGGGTGCCTTCCACATTCAACATTGTTTCCCCGCAGTTTCTAGACTGAACCGGAAGGCGTTGCCGTCAAAGGGCACAACCAACTGTCATTCTGACGATAAACAGAAGGAGCAATCGCCAACAGAAGGTCGAGACAATCGGTTACCGGCGCGGCTACTACGCGCGGTTGGCAGCATGATCACCAACGCCGCATCCGCCCTTACATCAATGTCCGTTCACCACCGCATCTTACCTAGCTCGGCGTCTCAATTGTGGCAATGACAACTTCTGCCATGATTCACCATCTCACGCTAATCTACGAGCCCCAAATCTGGGGAAGGCAAGCAAAAGGCAAACGTTGTTTTATTGTTCCTTCGGCTGTTTCTGAAACACTAGCACATGGCAAAAAACAATGCGAATGCACCCATCCTTCGTAGGTTGCTTCGCATGAATCTCGCATTGCGGCTCTTTCTCCTTCAAGTACGCCATACGACAACCACAGTCCAGATCATGGACGGCGGTGCTTATCGAGAGGATAGCAACTGGGTTGTGGCTTACTAAGATACACAAACAACAGTCAACACTAACAACCACATCGCGGTCGCTTTTCAACGCTTTTTCACCGCTCCTTCACCAATCACATCTCCACAAGGTGAGTCCTGATAATTCAGTACGGCTTTGGACTAGGTATGGTTCTCGACATCCAACATCTACATCAAGGCCAAGGCTAGCTACCGTCAGTGGGCCTGAAAACCCATTTCGAACCAAGCCTATCGCAACGGACTACCAACAAGTTCATCACCGTTTCTCATGATCACTGTGAACAAAGCATATGATATTATCTCTTCCACCAACTTAGTATTTTCAAGGGTAGTAGGATTCGTCTTGACAAACAATCCCCTGCCCTTGCGTTTCCTTCTTGTTTCATCTCATGATAAGATTTCGAACAGTGACTTTCCAACAGACTTCCGTATGATACACAATGCATGCCAAGTAGCTGCATGATCAAGAATGCTGCTACCTACAGATGCATTTGGGAGAGATGCACGATACGCGTTCGTACCTGGGTCTGCACTCAGGAGTGCTCTGGAGCCGGATGGCCCGCGAGCGGTGACCTGCATTCTCCATCTGGCATCACCAACAGACACACCGCATCCGCATGTACGTAAGGTGGGTAAGTAATGTACGACCGGCCCGAGGGACGGGGAATGACATACAGCAGCTTGCTTGCCGTTGCAACTGGAATTGCAGAGTTGTGGTGCGACCAACCAACAACACAACGAAGATCATCTCGATTCGGCGAGGTCTGAGGCCTTCTATGCTTTATTCGCACCACGTGCTCTAGTTTGGAGAAGAAGGTGAACCGAACGCTAGACTAGCCGCGTATCACCGGTCCTGAAAATCAGTGGGTAAATGTCAGTGAGCGAGGGTGAGAATTCGATAGACTGGCCCACTATCAGGGATCTGGGATTCCTGCTCCTTTGAAGGGTACCTGAATTACGTTGACATTGCATGCTTCTGAAAGAGTAGGTATCAATGTGTAGTTCCGACTAGTGACCTAAACCACGTTTGAAAGTACCGTATAAATATGCCTATCCCATAACAGAGTACATACCAGGACAGATACATGGAAAACATCTGATAACAGAGTGAACTGGAGGCTCAGATCCCTCACCGATAGTCGGTCAATTCACTAATACATCATCGCGAGATAATACAATCCAGTTGTTTAGTAAAGTAATCTCAACCGACAGCGGAGCCTGGCGTGGGGATTGAGAAGAATACTACAGTATCATATCATCAACGCCGAATTCAGGTTAAGCAATTGAAGTTATATAGAAAAACAAACGGACATGAAAAGGAATAATTGAGAGTTTGAGATGCTCCTGATCCATCTACAGAAATAATGTCGTAACGTATCTGCTCCATCGTTTACAAGGAAACAGTGTACCGAACAGGGCAGCTTTCCTATCAGTTTCTAGAAAGTGACAAGTCACTATCTGCGGTATGAAAAAATGTGAGGAGATTCTATAGCGTGATCCTTCTCACAGAAAAACATTTGTTTCAGAATCCACTAGACATCCACTTATGACGACCATCAAGCGCTCATATGCGTACGCCTTCTATCACTAGCTCAATGGTCTTTCAACTGCGAAATCACATCATGACCTCATCCGCGGCACACTTCACTGATCGAGTCCGGCAGAGTCCAGGAGGTACAGTAGAGCAGCCAGGCAGGTACCGTTAAACGATCGATAGCATTACCAGCTGCTGAGGCCGGCCCCCCTTTCTCCCCCCTTCTCCAACTCTCCTTCCTCGCCAGATCAGAGGCTACCTCATTGATGAGGTAAAATTACCTATGAACCTTTCGGGCCATGTGAAGTTTCGAACCAACATCTTTGCCTCTTGCCTCCTTGAGTCTTGGTCCCGAGGCTTCGACCGGCGGCGCGTAATATCCATGTCAACAATGAGATTGAAAATGATGGCGAGAAGTAATTGCTCCACGCTGAAAGATCCGAAGTCATACGCTGCTGGGCCACATGCGCGTAGAGCAAGACGGCGATGGCCTGAAAGGCGCAACTCCACTCACTCTACTCCCTTCCTCGTCATCGATCACAGATCAAGTGGTCAAATGATTGTACGGTCAACTAACCAGCTGATTAACACGAAGCAAAAGAACAAGTGACGACACGTTCAACTGTTAAACATAAAGGGAGTATAGACCATAGTGGCAAATAAACCTATCGAACCACCCATTCACTGGATGACTGAAGGGCTCAATTCGGTGTTTCAAATTATCCAGTTGGCGATAACTCGACCGTCCATCTCTAGAGGTACACCCTGCGGAAGGCGGAATAAGACGGGAGTTATGTGAAGGAACGACCAACAAGCCGAGCCGGGCAAAGACCACCAACGGCGCGTCCAACGGCGCGTCCAACGGCACACTCAGCAGCGCAGCGACGGCGCTTGGCAATGATGTGTGTGTGACCAACGGAATTGACTCCGGTGAGTCGGTGAAGTTATGGAGCGATTGATCCTTTGTGTGCTAAATTTGTTGCGAGGGAGGTGGGAAGACCATGAAGGGTAGGGGCGATGGCGGGTAGGTTCGCGACGTGGGAATACGTTCTTGGTGTTTTCATTCAGTGTTGTTTCCTCGGAAAGTGTAGCGCCTGGATGGATAGGAGGGCGAGCATTCCAGTGATGATGGGCCGTGGAGGAGTTCTCGGTTGTCGCGATGGAGAAGAGTACGTAGGACTCGTAGAAGTTCCTGTGATTATGCCGTTGAGTAATGCGAGGCACCTCCAGTACTCCGGAAGGGGATGCAACTGAACTTTGCAAAGGTGAAAATGCCAGATGATGCTTATTATGAGCTTTCTCTCATCGATATCAGACATGAGCTGTGTAGAAAACACACCGCGATACCACCTCTTTTTATGTCACACTACGACTACGTTGAATTTCAAGAGCACTATATAACTCGTTCCATCGTCTTGGACATGATCTCAAGACACTTCGCCAATTTTGAGTTTTGAGTTCCGCCCTATAACCTTTTTTCCCCCCCAGCCTCCCGTTATCCTGAACCGAACCGAAAAAAAAGGCAAATCCTGAACCCCATTATCCCAGAGAGAGTTTTAGTCTCATTATGTGCATCAGAAACGGGGTATACTTGTTGAAGAATGAAAAGCAAACTGAAAATGCAAGACATGATTTGAAAGAGGATGTTGATCGAAGAAAGCAATTTGCTGATGCTGATGTTGATGCTGATACTGATACTGTTTACTCGAGTGTTGAAGCTCCGTATAACATGAATCCGTTTAGTACGCGTGTGAGATATTCGGGCATGGACGGCGGCGGCTGATCGTGGGTATTCGTCAAGACGTTCCGTTCCCTGGTCGTGAAAGGGGCTCCTAAGCGCCTTCTATCGGTGGGACAAACGTGTAGTTGAAGTCGAGCAGGCCATCGAGCATCCAGTGTTGGGGATCCCAGACGTCGAGGGTATCGAAGCCGTTCATGCCCATGAGCTGCTGGTTTCCACCCATGGTAGATGATCCTCCTCCGGGTGTGATGGATCCGTTCGATGCGGCGGCGGCGAGGCCAAGGTTCGGGATAGCGTGAGAGGGCGGTGCTAGCGTACTGTCGAGATGTGTCGACGAGGCTGATGATTCATTAGCTGAATCAGGATTTGTGGGTTGTTTGAGGGCTGTGCCAAACACTTGTTTTTAGCAACTGGGAGCAGTTTTTTTGCCAATTGAGGAGCAGTCCGAAAACAAAAGAAGAAAGAAAAACTTACCATCAAGTGTACCTCTCCCTCTGGCCTGGTACTCTTCCCTCCAATGCCAAATTGAATCGAATACCAGGCTCATGCTGTGTCTACATCTCACCTTGAGCTGCAGACTGTCGTCCACCACAGGGTCGGTTCCATCTGGCCGATATGCGTTAGGGTTCTCCCTACCAGCGCCATTCCATATCTGGACCATGAGCTCAGCCAATCTCCAATAAAGATCGTTCTGTATGACGCTCGTGGTCCGGATGGCCTGAATGGTTCTGTGGAAGAGTTCCCGTCCGCGATCAAAATCAATAGTTTTGGCGAAGAAGGAGCGCAGTAGCTTGAGCAATGAGAACCCAGCAGCCACCAGCATCTGCTGGATATAATTGGAGGCGTACTTGAGCATGTACTGATCACGGTATTGGTAAGAGTAGTGATCATGGCAGGACGGGTCACCATCCAAAATAAAGTCAAGGAAGCTCGTCGTAGCTCTCCAGAGCCCCATAAGATCATCCAGGTAGTTAGGTGAGTTGTTGGAATCGAAAAAGCCTGCAAGGCGTAGATGGAGGCCGGCAGCCTTGAGGTGGAGGTTGACGACTGGTGAGACACCCTTGGACAAGACGGAAGCAGCTAGCTCGTTATAGTCGCGACGATAAACGCGCATCAACATGGCTCGATGCTCATCGCCCGCAACGCCCCTCGGATCGCTAGCATTGCTGTACATCTCCTTCGAGACTTTGTCGCAAAAGCGTTCGATCTGGAGTCTAGCCTCGAGCTCTGGGCCCAGCGAAGCAGGACTTGTGTCGCCCTGGCGGGTAGCCAATGTCCAGTCGTATAAGGTTGTTGCGGGTTGGCCATAGCCGGTGCCTACAGCCTGCGCCACGATATTGGCGACGGCCCACGTCTTGATTCTATCATGGAGACCCTCCTTGTTGAGCTCTATGGGCACCCTTGAGAAGTCGTTCATGTGATTTGGCCGATGAAGGCCCAGACCGGTGGCCGTCTTCATCAGAACACCACCCAGAATGTGGGTCGGGTCGGATGATGATGTGCTGGTCGGAAGAGGCCATGTGCAGAGGAGGCACAGCGCCTTGACAGCAAAGTAGCTTTGAGGCACCTCTCCGATGGTAGTCCAGAGCAATCTTGTCAGAGGGCTGGATAGCTTTGTCAAGAATGATCGATCGTGACCATAGCGCCTACTGGCCACGGCTACTATGGCCCAGTAGAGCAAAGGATACTGTTGGTAGTACTGGTCTGGGGTCTGATGGGGATTGAGGAATGGGAGGAATGGGTGATAGTAGTGGAAGTAGTCGTTAAACAAGACGCTTTCGTCATCTTCCGTTATCCTGAAGTCTTCAAGCTCACGCACGATCCTGGGCATGGCATAGGAGCCTCCACGCTTCAGGTGAAGCAGAGAAGAGACAGCCTCGTCGGAGCCCATCAACGAGGGGTTCCTTGTGTGCGAATAATGGCTGTTAACCACAGGGGAGTGTAGTTGAGAGTGCGTGGCATTGCCTGGGGTGTTGTTGTCATCGTCCTCGTCGACGACAAAACCTTGGGATTTTGCGCTTTGAACCGCGCGTCTGAGCCTCTCGATCTCTTTCTCCATCTCGGCATGCTTACTGCGCTTCCCGACACGCTTGAAGTTGGATTCGATCTTGCATTCGAGGTGTAGACGGTTGCATCGTGAGCAACTAGAGAAGGGCTCTTGAACGACATCGCATCGCAACTGTAAGAGGAAATATCAGCAAGAAGGGTTCGTCATTCGGCAGTTGTCTCCTTAGATTCATACCTTTTGTTGACGACACTCGTTGCAAGCACGCTTGACTCCAGGGAGTCGGCGGCCACCCTTGGTCTCAGGGGAGCCATCGTCGCGCTCGTCACGGTCGTTGTCTCCCGTGCTAGCAGGGCTGCTCTCCATGATGCTGCGCTTGCGCTTTGGGGGGCCACCGTTGGGGCCCTGGTTGCGCATACCAGCCGAGAACTCGGGGCTCTCCATGGTAATGAAATAGCAGAGACGGAGAGGATTGAAGACTGTATAGTATAGTATAAAGGTGTGTATGCTGCTGTTGTGGTACAGAGAACTCGCAGCTAAAGTGGTCTCACTGGTCAAATGCTCCTATAACTGAACCGTATCGAGACACGGGAGTGGCGGCCGGAGCGGCAACACGGCAGTAGTCAATCGATCGGAGGAAATATTGGGCGGGCCGGTGGCGTCAACGGGTCGGTAGACGTCCAGGGCGGCGCGGTGGTCGCGTGATGGGGTCGACCCGATGATCCGGTAACGGTATCCGGGCAGACGTCGTAGTGGTGGTCCGGTGTCGCGATGGGGCGATGGGCGATGGGCGGTGGTCGAGGGTGATGGTGAAGAGATTGGGAATCCGAGATCGGGAAGTTGGGGGGAGGCCCAGCGTGTTTAAGGTTGATGGCGGGCACTGGCGATGGGTAAGGTACCTGGCAGAGAGCTCTTCTTCTGTGTCTTCCGCTGCTGCTGCTAACTCTCTAGCCTCGCAGACCAATGCAGACTCGGACCTAGCCGAATCGACCCAATCAAGTTTAGCGATGGGGTGGCCGGTCGAACTAGTGTAGGAGTCAAGAGTCACAGCTCTGAGGCACACCACGCCGATGTAAAGCCAAGACCCCAGTTGCTGCGGATGTGGATTATCGAATTGTGGCGTAATGGTGTATGTAATATTCAGACGAAGTATCAGATATGCCATGTACTGTACGGTCACTGTCAGGTTTCAACTGAAAAGACAAGAGGTAAGTGACATGAAGCCTGAGCACCTGCACTTGTCACCACATTTGACGGTGGGGACTGAGAAGGAGTCGTGTGTCGAAGCGGGGCCGGGGATTCAGTGCTCAGGTCTGCTCTTTTCCTTAGTTCCCCGTAACATCGACGATGGCGCGAAAGATTTTGATAGTGCCCTGCAAAAGTCCTGCAGCGCTGCAACGCTGCGTCAAACTGCGGGGCCGCGGGATGGCTAGAGACTCAAAACCACATTCTCATTGGATGAGACGGCTTCTAGGCCGTGCTTCCGTGATGTATAAGAATTACATATGGCAAAAGCAGGCGACGAATGAGGACACTGGCGATTTTCAGAACGGTTTGCATTCAACGAACTCTGACCGGACAGCAGCATGGCGTGACGAACACCACGTGTGGAATGGGTACGCTAAGTGTTTGATTGACTTGGTCTTTTTGTCCGACTGATTCTCTAATTCACGACTTCAACAGGAACTGTATTCCGAAGACTCACTCGACGCCTTTCATCATGGACATTTGCCTGAATGACTATTCATGCAGACCGTGGGGATCAGCTATAGCAAGATACTGTGGCAAGTCACATATGGACTCGACATATACAAAATATCCGCGTAAGGACATCATTATCCTCTTGTCATCCCTTCCGCTGAACGACCTCTTGGGTTCAGTTTCAAACAGTCGTCGACACTGATATGTGGTCTTTGTGTGAAAATCGAGGATGAATCTTGTAGTGGACCCCGCCAACGCCTGCCAGTTTGGGGCAATCCCGCCGAAGCCCGCTTGACCGTCACCTAAGTCTCAAATCGATCAAGCTTGGGCCACATCAATCGAGTTTGCCTACCTGAGGGCGTGATCCGTAGCCGTTTTTTGGGCTTTATTTCACCGCAGAAAAAGGTACTTCGAGTGAAAAGGTTGCACGAACCCTTTTCTTTGCTCTCTGGTGTGTTTTTAGGTGTAGGGTTAGGGGTATGAATGACAGGTGGTCAGGGTTATGCGAGGTTGACGGGATTCTCGCGGCCAACGTCGCGATATCAGAAAGAACAATACTCGCCAAGTCTTCACCCTGAACCACCGAAGCCATATGCTACCCAGATTCTTCAGTAGAAGTGAAAAAAAAAAGACAATTCGGCGGTAGAAAATCTCGTCTACGGCTCAACCATGGTTGCCAAGACCATGTGCCCAAGCTCCCAATAGGTAACCCTCAGGTCAAAGTAGCTGCAAGCCACCCCTGTCACAATCCCAATGACGACACATCAACTCGTTCTTCGGCTGTCCCGACCATGAGCTTCAACAACTAAACCGCAACTTCAGAAGTCTGCCCGTCTCGGAAGTTTCAGTAACAATGGGCGCCGAATCCTCAAAGGTTGCGCGTAAATTACCCAAAAATGCCACAGCCGCCTCCCTCGCCGCTGCGTCGCGATCTGGCGCCGCCGCTGCACCAAGAGCTCCCCCTTCTCGCGTGAATGGAGGACAGGAGGCGTCGCAGTCGCAGATGGGAACAGCTTCATCAGATACTTATGAAGGTATGTGCCGAATATACTCTCTCTCTCTCTCTCTCTGAGTCCTGACCCAGCTCGCTGTTTGAGTCTCGAATGAGATGAGCTGACCTCCCCAACTCCGCAGCAGCAGCAGCAGCAGCGCCGACTCAAGATCAGTTTCACCACGGTCACCATCACCATCAACAACCACCTACAAGGACACCAGCAACTTCCTCATTCCAATCTCCAACAGGATCAGGTTCTCCCCTAGACGCAATCGGCGACCCCGCCTTCGCCGCCCGTCTCCGCCAACTCTCCGCCACTGTCCAGCCCAACCCCATCCACTCGCCGTCGTCCACCGTCTCCGTTCATCCTCAACCTCAGCTTCAATCGCAGCACCTTCCGTCCTCTTCCCAATTCCAGTCCCAATTCCCTTCCAGGCTGTCACCCTCCCCTTCCCCTTCCCAGTCTCACGCACCATCCCCCCAAAAAGAAAACATCCCCACACTCCTCTCCCCCTCCTTCCCCTCTCTGGAATCCAACGCCACACTCACCGCGCTCGACGCGCGAAAATATTTGGAAGAAAAGTACGAGGAGGAGATGGATAAGTTTGGGAGGAACGATAAGAGCTTCCAGGGCAGGCAGTTCTTGTCGGTGCAGATGGTTAAGGATGTTTTTGAGCTAAGGAGGAGGGGCGTGAGCGAGGTGGAGATTGAGAGGCGGTTGGGGTTGGCGAGGGGGGTGGTGAGAGGGGTGGAGGGG
>HF970635.1:0-21955 GCA_000604205.2 Neurospora africana FGSC 1740
TTTTTTTTTGACCGATGATCCCCAGCACCGTGGTCACCGTCCGGTCGCATTATCTTGTCCAGCCCTCTCTACCTATGCAACTTGAGAACTATACATGCATGCATGCACTAGAACCGGCCATGACTGGACGTGGACGACGACTTGAAGAGTTTGATACGATAGAAAAGAAGCCCCCTCCTCGACCCAGTTATAATGTTATTCAAGCTTGCTGCAAGTGCACGGCGTTAACGCATTCTGCCTGCTTTTGAGGCCCGCATGTCCTGAAGTTCGACACTTCATGCTCTCCGGTCGAGTTGAAACTCTTGACTTCCCACAACAATGCTTGCATTGACACTTGGAAAGAAACCCAAGAAAAGTCGAGCAAACTCACCATGTATTTCCCACACATGGTCGTTCGACGATGGTAAAATAGGCAATTGTAATGCTGCGTAAACAAACTCGGTATTTGTTCCCGCAGGTGACGATGTTAGATAGCCAAGGCCGGAGCTCCGTGCTGGCTTTCAAGTCCAACCCGGACGATGCGATGCGTCTCGGAGCTATCTCAAACAAAAAAAAAGCGTCCTTATCCAACTTACATGCGGAATGGTCAAGGCAACGCTCCGACGAATGCTTCGGGAACTGGAAATATGCTTGATACCTGCAACAGAAGCACAGGACTGGACTGGACAGGAAGAAAAAGCAGGTTTGTCCAGTGGAAAATGTACAAAACCGCTCTCCCACACAGCATCTCACTTTCTTCCTTTTCATTCCACCCCTCTTCTTTTTCAAGCATCAGCGAGAGAATCGGTCCACGATTTCCTTTTCCATCGAGAGAGGTCGAACCATTATCAACTCGACACTTAGTTCCATCTTGCCATACATAATTCTCAATCGGGCAATTCGGTGTCTGTCTTGCTCCCATCAAGCATTCTGAACTGTCCATCAGAAGCCCTATTCCCTACGAGGACATCCCCGTCTCCTATTACGCTTTCATCGTTCATCGTGAACCGTCCTTCGGATCCTCATCCCGACAAGACTGGAACCGTCATTATCCAAAAGACCAGCAAAACGACTTCCCTTTACACTGAAGGTGAAGCTAATAAAGGTTGATCGTTTCGTTACTCTCCGCCTGAATAGCTACCTCTAGGTAAGTTCCCCAATCCCAACCATCTCTCTGCAAGCATGACCTTTCCCATCAATACTACCGCTAAACGCATTCTATAGGTATTGTTTCTCCAAAGCTGCTCGCGCTGCTCGCCCCCGACCAAAGGAAATCAATAGGACGGGACGAGATATCAGTATAATGGGACAAGACCACAATATGATGGGGATAGAGATGAACAGGATGGAAAGGAATCAAGAGATGAACAGGAGGTGTCAAGAATTGGAGAGGATGGAACAAAATATGCGAGACATGAACAAGGTGCCGGGACGAGACATCAATATGACAGGACGTCACACCAACTCGTGGCCAATACGCTTCCATGACAGCAGCCCTTCCAGCAGCAACCAAAACAACGACATCACCCACCACCATGCAACCGAGATTGCACAACCAGAGGCTACCCCGTCTCGCCTGCCACCAGCTTACACACCCCCTCCCACCGCCCAGGCTCGTGCCCGCTCCCGCCTCGGCTACACCGGCGCCAACTCAGCGCTACCAAACACTCTTTCCCCTTTGGGCGGAGGAACAGCCGGAACGGGCATCAGTTCCCCCGATTACAGTCTGGACAACGTCCACCCCAACAACATTAACGGCAACGCCGCCGACATCATTAAACCACCACCGGCCATCGTCCCCGCCGTCGTCAGACCGCCGCCGTACAAATACCACAGGCGTGACAGGTTCCTGAAGACTGACTTGGCTGCGACCTTTGATAGCCCCACCTCACCACACCCCCCGCCCCCAGCCTATGGTGTGGCTCGCTCCCTCGGCGCCATCGTCCTCTTCGGCGATAGAACGACAACCAGCAACAACCCCATGACCAGAGGCGTCAGAAGAGCCAGAAGCGTCAGAAGCCTCAACACTGTAGACCTAATGATGGATCTCGAGCGGGGAGACCTGCAGGTTCTGACGGCCAAAGATGGGCTGAAGGAGCTCGGGAAATGTTTCTTTGGGCTTTGTTGTTTGCTCTTGTTGATTGGGATTTTTATTGCGGTATTCTCAAACTCATAAAAAGTGGTTGAGCGTGTTTGAGGTGCAGTTTCCGCATCACAGTCTGTGACTACACGCACCCGGCTGTTTCTTTCCATCCTTACTCGGGGTTTTGTACACGAACGGGATGATCGGAAGGGGCATTTAGGAAACGCTGTGGCTTGAGGTATTGAGTCCGTGGGAAAGGACATGGCCAAAGGAAAAAAGTTAGCGGATTTGTTTACTGTTTTTATGGAACTTCAGCTTTGTCTCTGACGGTGCACTGGTTTGGGATAGGAGGGTAAAGACAGCGGCAGCGAACGTTGGAATACAATCATCGATTCCAGACATACACCCGCATATTCCCGTGGTTGACCTTTTGTAGACTGTAGAGGCAAGTACCACAAACTCCGACTTCAGGAACTCCTGCGACCATACGGCTCAAACGGAAAGAAGGCGCTCAGAACCCCCATTGCCACAAGCAAAGCTCCGCAGATGTAGATGGGCGCACTAGTCGAAGTGTTCGCCACAGTAGCAATAACAGCCGAGAGAATACCCATGACACGGTTGAAAGCCACTGCCACTCCGTTTCCCGTCGCTCGGTGGGCACTGGGGAGAACCTCTGGCGTGTAGGCATACAGGGTGCCATAGTAGATGTTCAGGCAGAAAGCAATAGAGCAAGAGAAGCCGACGTCCTGGGAACCGGTGCGGACGGAGGTGTAAGCGAAGAAGAAGGCAGCTGTCATCAGGGCTCCGATGAGCATCGTGTATCGCCGTCCGAGAAGAGGTATGTTGCACAGCCAGCCAGCGAGTAACGGTCCGAATATGGAACTGATGTTGGTGAGAGTGTAGTTGCGCCAGGTTTCGAAGACTGACACCTCCAAGTGTGCTCCGCGGGAGGCGAGATAACTTGGCAGGAAGACATAGAACAGAGGGTAAGCTAAGCCCATCATGGCCCATGACACCCATATCAGTGTAGTTGACAGGGATATCTTTGGAGTTGAAAACAATCCGCGAAGGTGTACGAGGGTCTCTGCGAAGGAAAAGCGGTTCTTGCTGTGGGTGCCCATGACTACACCGCATGCATCGAGCTTCTCGACAGTCAGAGAGCAGTGTCGGTTATACTTTGACGCCAGGAACTGGAAGGTGTCGACAACCTGTGCATCTTCGCCCAGAGCAAGGAGGTATTTGGGCGTCTCTCTTAGCCGAATAACGGTGACTCGGAGAATCGACATGATGAAAACAAGGACGCCGCTGGTGAACATGACGTATCTCCACCCCATGTTGTTCTGCCTTGTGCAGACATCGACCGATGGACAGTTCCATTTCTCGGGCACTAACACATCAATGTTAATTATTTCCTCCCATCAGAATACCAAGGTCGAAGATTTACTGACCTAGAAAACCCCATGCCACAAATCCAGTAATAGCCTGACCCAGTCCCCACCACCCAGCCATCAGAGTGAGCGCCCACTGCTTGTTCCCAGGCAGATATTCCAAAAAGACGGTGGTATCCAAGACGAGGTTTCCTCCAGCACCGAACCCAATAAGCGCGATCCACAAGCCCAGAGATGGCCAGTTCGGCATAGCCCCAGCAATGATAACGGAGACAGAGCACAGCAGGAGGGAGACGTTGAAGGCGAACCGGCGGCCGATGACGTCAGCACCCAAACCCCAGAACAATGCTCCGATGAGCATACCGACATAGCCAGCAATGGTCATGGCGTTGCCATATCCCTTCTCTCCAAACTCGCGGAAAGCTGGACCTGCGATGACACCTTGGAGGAGGAGGACGAGGGAGTCGACGGCGTATCTGGTCATCGTGGTGAGTTCATGGGGTTGCGGGGATGGAGGTGGCTCACGCACCCAAAACCGTTGAGGAAGAAGAGCTTGGTGTGGTAGGGTGTCCATCCTATCTCGTCGATGGCCTGCCGCGAGAATCGGGGTTGTTAGCGCAAGAGTATAGAGTGAAGATGAACAGGAAGCATGCGGTCCTCACATTATTGACCAAATGCATCTTCCTATTGAGAGCTGGGTCGAGGTCTTGTAGGCCCAAGACATCTTCACCATCATGAGTAGTAGTTCTGCTGACGGCTTGAACACTTGCGATGCTAGTTTTGGTCTTTTGTTGTTCGTGGCTGTTTGTTTCGGCCTTCTCATGTGCCGGAGAGGTCGCCATCGTGGAGCTGATGGAGAAGCGCGGAAGGGAGTTGTAGGGTGCAGGACAGATTGGGTATCCAAGAAATGGGAATGGTAAGAAATGCTATGACGGCCAAAAATCAATCAAGTCGTCTGAGGCCATCCTGTAGATTTAAGAAGGGAGGCGTCTCGTAGGTGGTGGAACATTGGAGGAGTGAAGAGGATAAGAGATGGGTGAAAACGAAATCCAAAGGCGGGGGATTGACGATCGGAAAATGTTGAGGAGGTACACTCAGACCAAATAGGAAGGAGCGCTGGGGAGGTACAAGTTCAAACATGGCGTTCCCTGTCAGTTGCCGTTTCACATGAATCTTGGAGGATCTAATGCCTGTGGATGGGCCATTGATTCGATAAGCTTTCCGTCTTGGTTCTGTGTATGTCCCGGTCTCTAGCCGACATGGCAAGAAGAGCGAATGTTCATTTGTTCTCACGGTTGATGCTGACTGACTCCATGGTCGCAAACAGGTGGGAGCCTGAGAGGGTTTTGCAAGTCGACGGCAAAGGTTCCGGTAGCAACTCATATGTCGTAGACAAAGAGACCTCGTAATCGATGTAGAACGCAGGTTGAAATCTATTGCTTTGGTTGAGTTCGTTGTCATCGTCGAGTTTAAAGACCATGCACGTGTTGGAAAGCTTCGTGAAATGTCGACGCCGGAGACCCCTTCCAAAGCCCCACGCTTAGTGTGGGTTCACACCCCACTTTCCCTACGTCAATCCCGATTATATCAACCAATAAAAGCCCAAGCAGAAAGCCAATGCATTCATTGGAAACATCTAATTCGTGGTTTCGGTATTCGGTATACCAACCCCTGACCCTGCCTCAGTCGAGTGCTGAACTTGAATGCCATCGATTTTGCCCAGTCCGCCAACAATTGATATGTAAAGGAAGGCTGCTTAGTCGCACACCGATAGCAGGCATATGCGAGTTTGCGGTGCGGGGAGATGGCTCGGTCTTGCGGGGGTTGGGGACACTGGTGGTATCGTAGGCGCCACGGCCAAAGTCGACAAACTGAGACTCCCTGGTGATCGGTTTGGCGATTCCGAAGGTTGTATTAAAAACGTCGCAAAAGCTGTAGCACCGAGAAGACACCAAGGTTAGCGATCTGTCCGACCCGGCACCTGGAGACTTCGTGCTGTACTGAGGCGTACAGCGGTAACAGCGACTGAAGGCCAAGAAAGGAAATAAGGAGGAAAATGAGGACCGCTGGCAACCTTGACGCTCTTGAGAAGATTTAGAAGCCTGGAAGCGCAGTTGTAACTTTGGAAAAGCTGTGTAATGCTAAACTGAACACTGTCCATTTTGGTTCCGAGAAGGTCTGTCTATAGTAAGGAGGCATGATTGTCGATAAACAAGGTATAAAAACACATAATTCTGAGCTGGCTTGGATGATAACGCAGAGGAAAGTGTTGAATACAAAAGAAAGGTTCCGAGAGAGGACAACATATACAAAGAGATGCAGGAAGCCAAGAAAAAGACAAAGAGGTGCACTGCTGAATATATGTTAAAAACCATCCAGCCCATAGTTCGCTAATGAGGAGAAAAACAAACAAAAACATTCCGCGGACCGAAACAGAGATGATGAAAGGAGGAACATGTAGGGAAGTAGAGGTAAAAAATGAAAGCCAACAGTAGGGTCCATAGCTGATGCCCCTGCTTGCTAATGCCCCATCGTGCCCAGGAGGGGATTGGCAGACCGAGCTACCAAAGGGCTGGTGACGGCCAAGTTTCTCTGATGTCACTATTCGGGAAGCTGGTGAGGCAGGAAGTCATCATAGAGTTGACTGTTGAAGAACCCATCGAAATTCGGTTCGGGAGGTTCCAGAGAAGCCCAGGCGCCTGGATTGAGGGTGTCTGACATGGATTGAACAGGGACGCTCAGGTCACTCCGTGGCGGCACTGTAGCCTCAGCTGAAGACCCCGTTGAAGACCCCACCTCAGGGGTACTCTCCAGCGTCAAGGCTCCCGTTCCAGGTGTCGTCCCGTAAACCTCGTGGCATTCGGATGTTCCCGCTGTCAGTGCATTGTTTGGGACGCCCACACCTCCATGTCTGCCGAGACGGGCCCTGGTCGGCGTCTTCTTAAGACAATGCTGCAAATGGGCGAGATGCTCTTCTTTGTCAAGGCCGGTCGGTCCATGGCGAGCACACTCATAGCTGACAGGCTTGTCCAAATTTCCCCCCTTGCAGGTCTTGACGTGACGGCAATGGTTTGCGCGATGTGGACGAGCCTTTCCGCACAGGCCACACCTGTAGCATTTGATCCCAACAGGACGGCCAAATGGCACATTGTCAGGCCAGTGCTTCAAAGATTCGTGGTGCTCCTTTCTTTTCTGTTCGCATTTGAATCCGACATTTCGGCAGCCTTTCTGGCATCGGTACCTGTGGTCGGTTTCCATGTGAAGTCTATGATGCAAGGGCGATGCCGTTAGTACGTGGCTAGGTAGGAAATGCGGATGTTGTATGCACAGGTTTTAGACTCACTTTAGTGCCGCTTCGCTGGGAAAATCGATGCAACGATTCTTCTGTGGACGACAGAATGTGCACCGGAATTCTCCAATGTCAATCGCAATTGGAGACGGCGGCGGAGATCGAGTAACATGCTGATTTGGGGCCTGCAAATACAGGTTTCTTAGAGTTGACAATGTTGGGTTGCTAATGCTCCATGGCAAAGCGGCGGTGGCCTCGATAGCGGGGCCTGGCTGGTCTTCATTCTTCATGCCAAAAGGACGAAAGCGTAGCCCTGAATCGAGTTCGGCATTGTTTTGTTCCATCACGAAGTCATGGGCCGCCGTATCAAAGCTTGGCACTGTTGTGACATTGTCAAGAGAGCTTGAAATTGAGGTGCTAGTCTGCGATTCTGGGTGCAATGTCCGTTGTCTCGCGACATAATCGCCATTAGGCGTTTCTGGAAAGGAAGCCTCGTCGTGCATGGAGGTGGATGTGCTTGTCTCTAGCGCTGTTTATCATAGGGTTAGCGTTCGTGCAAAAGGGGTACGTACGTAGTAAATAAAGGAAGTGCCTGGTGGTGAAAATGTCAGATTTTCCACTTCACCCCACTGTATGTCTTTGGTATAACTGCGGGAAGCATCAGAGAGTCAGATTATGCTTGCGTCCACGTACCAAACAAGCCTGTATCCTCGCCCAAAAAGATTCGCTTCGAAAGGTGTTTGATAGTTGGAAAAATTGCGAGACACTATCAGACTCGTTCAACTTCTCTTGCGCTCAACTGGGCTTGAGTGCTGTAACGAACCTAGGTTCCGTTTGACATGATGTTAGAAATGAGACACTGACTTTATAGGTCAAATATAGTATAGATCAAGGAAAGGGCGGCCGGAATCAATTGTTCACCAAGTCCGTGCGGGCAGCGGATGACCTGGAAGCCGGAGGTACCTAGATACATTTTGCCAGAAGACAGTGGACCACTCAAAAGGACAAATTACTGGTGGATCAGGGACAATATCATCTTACTGGTGGATCACTTGTCGGTCGGGCATCGAGGATACCTAGTAAAGCCAATCAGAGCAACACAACTCACCCAATCTGAACAGAAGGCTGTAAACCGACGGCACGTCTTTTGGTCTCGTTTTCTGCCGAGACATTGAAGCCAGTAAAAATGCGGGCTACAGGTTCCCTCTTGCTACTGGCTTGGCTTCCTATCAAAGAAAAGTCACGACAACGACCACCTAAAAGATGAAAATCGGCGCGGACTAGAGACTATGGATACCTGTATTCTCATAATGCAGCAGCGATGACGAACTCCAACGCGCCAGAAAGTATGGTGCGAATCGGTATATCGGGGTTGCAAGTGCTAAGATTCTACAAGCGTGCAGTAGGTCAATGTAGATGGCCATTATGATTTAGGGACCAGATTCAGCTCGCTGGGACCTGTTGCCCGTGGGGATCCATACCTAATCTTGGCAGTTCGTAGGGTTGGAGCGAGCGACCTCAAATAACTCAGATGCCGATGATCGATCAACGAACGCTTCCATATTCAATTGGCGGCTCTCACCGCCATCGACCTTTGTCACTTTGCGCAACGGCACTACAAGTGTGCGTTGCATTGCACGGGATTGTCACCTTGGCCTCGTCTACGACCAAAAAGTGGAGACGTTTCCAAACCGCCACCACCCAGACACCACCAAAAAAAGCTTCCACGCTCAAAACGATGTACATACTTCACAGACCATGTTCACTATCCACTGGAAGTCGCTTTCAGATATTTTTCGGTGAGAAGGCTCAGAATGCCGTCTCAGTTGTTTTCGTTACTTTTCCAGGGGTGAGCCAACTCAACTGAAGATCAAACTGAGGTCGACGCCCACCCGCGCGTGCAGCGTAAGTCCGCCCCTCTTGCCTCTCAAAACGATGTTTTCTACTGCTTACGACAGCACAACCAACTCATATCAAAATGAGAGCGATTATCCTGGACTTCAAACCGTTCAATTTGAGAGCGATGTTGTCGGAAATTTTGGTATATAAACGGAGCTCATCGGCGTTGGTCAAGGTCAGTTGCTTCGTCTTCCCCATCCTCACCATCATCATACCTCTATTCATACCTCCTTCTTCTTCTTGTTCATTATTGCCCAACGCCCACCCTCGGTTCTTCAAAGTTCAAAAAACACATATCCCCAAAGCGTCGCTTTCTTCCAAGTTCCCGGTGTCTCTTGTTGACCTACCAACTTCAACAACACTTCAACCATGGAGCACGACCTTGATAACCTTTTGGACGAGATCCGCCAAGGATCGGCCTCGACCACAGGTGCCAATAGCGGCTCCACCACAGTATCCACAAGTTCGTCCCGTCCCGTCTCACTTCCCCTCTAATACCGCTAACAGATAACATCCCTATAATCACAACGCAACGGTGCTAAGCTGTTAATAACGCTATCACTTACAATCCAGGCATTTCACTAACCTGCCCCTGCAGGGGACTCCACAGATGCAAACACCGGTACCACTCCTGGCAGAACATACCACGCCGTCGACAGAAAAACCACGAGCAGCAACACAAGCTCGAAGGAAAAGACACCAATGGAGCGCTTCGAAGCCGAGACTTTTACCGACGGGCCATGGCATGCTATCGATGGGGTGTCTAGCTCTGGTCCTGGATCGACCTGACTGTGGTGATGATTGTGGGGATGGTTGAGGTCGCTTTAAGTAGGGCTGATGAAGGCGATCGAGGGTTTGTTAGGGGGCCTTTATTTCTTGGATAGGCAGAAAATGAGTACGATGAAAACAAAAGTTATGCAAAGCAAAAATACGAGTGTAGCCGGGTCGAAAGAAAGGAGCCTTCCAGGTGTGTTAACACATGTGTCCATCTATTACATATTCATGACCAGAACAAAGCAACCAGGTCTTGAGAACAATGCATGGCGTGTCAGGAGTGTCACGAAATAGACAAGAGAAAAAGAGAGGAATACCGCCAGAGCAACAATAACCCAACAACGCTGTTACCAGGGCAGTCTATCCAGAGCTGAATATGCTACAAGAGAAAGAAATACAAATGACATGATCGCTAGAATCCAACAAGAAAAAGGTACCGATGAACAATTTCCCTGATCAGCTGAGAAGATGAGAAACAGGTGCGAAACAACTAGACATCAGAGTCACCAAGAGGAAAACCGTAACGGGACCGCTGTTGACTTTGTCAATCGATTGGAGAAGCGCCATGCCAAGTTCCGACAAGAGAATAAGCGTCACAGTGAGCTCGGGCCATGCCGTGCCGTGCCGTGCCGTGCCGTGACCCACACGATCGGCTCTAATTCCAGGCCGTGGAGACTACCGGATTACCGGACACAGACCAACCCAACTCACAATTGTACCAGCCTATCCTCCCGTCTCCGTTGTGTTTTACCACAACCTTGGCCTCACCCTCAATACAAGTCCCGAACGCAACTCTATTCATCATCATCCACCTGCAGGTGTAAAGCAGAGTTCTCTAAATGCGTAATATGTTCTTCCCTATCAAGACTCGTCGGGCCGTGAGATTTGCACTCGTACATGACTGGTTGGGTTATTTCCCGGCACGGGCGTATTCTGCGGAGATGGGTTAGGTGTTTAGCGCGGTGGCCCGTAGTATGGCCGCATCGACCACACTTGTAGTGTCCCGGTGACGCTATATCGTTCTCGAGATGGGAGAGATGTTCTTTCCTATCGAAACTCGTCGGACCGTGGTCTTTGCACTCGTACATGGCTGGTTGGGCCATTTCCGGGCACGACTGTACATTTCGGAGATGTTTTATGTGGTTTCCGCGATGGTGCGTAGTATAGCCGCATCGACCACACTTGAACCGTTGCGACGTCGACCCTTTACCTTGATCATTGGTCCCGGATCTATGGATGAATCCATTATAATGTCGCTGGCGATGTGCTGCTGTAGTAAAATCAAGGTCTCTGCAGCCTTTAAGGCAAATAAAGCGATGTTTTTCTCTTATGTGATCTCTATAGCATGACGAGTATTAGTTCAATGTTTTGCGTTTCAACGCCCACTTGTTTTCGTCGCTTTTCTTGCCCGCCTCTGTCATAGTTCTTAGGCTCTATCTCTGGGTAACTCTTCCACTTACACCAATGCAGCCTCGCTGTAGCGTGTACCTCCTCGATTTTTTCGGAGACAATAACGACATTCTTCTCCAGCCTCGGCGGAAGATTCTGGAGGGTGGAGTGGCAGCGGCTCCTTGGACGATATCGACGCCTCTGGTTGACTGGCTTTAGGTGACGACAGTTCAGCGGCGGAAACTGAGGGCTCTTGCTTTGCCTTTGACTCTGTTGCAATGTTCTCTGCACCTTCTGGCTGTGCGGATGGGAAGATGGCTGCCGTCGGATTGCAATTTGAAGGGGATGAGGCTGGATCATTTGATGATGGCGCCGGTGGATATTGAGAAGTGCCATGAAGCTCTTCTACCACATTCTCATAGACAGTATGTGGCGACTCTGATGTGACGGTTTCCGGATGGGGAAGGGCACTGGGACGTCCTAATTGACGAACTTCTAGCACACGTTTGTGGAGTGGCACTGCCGGCCCGGGGGTAGTCTGGTCGGGAGTATCGCCATCCGAAAAGGGTTGCGCCGCTGGAGGATTTGAACCAAGGCCCTTTGATTCTCGCGACGATAATAACTCCAGCGCCTGCTTTGCGATATCAGGCATTGAGAGACCCCGGTGAGCATCTGGTTGCGCAATGGAACCAGAAGAAGAAGACTGCAACTAGGGTTCTTCCTGTCCAGGGGCGGCTGTGGACCGATTCTCCGTGTTGTCGTGTGGGTTTGCCATTGTGCCAACGTATCGCTACTAGCTGATGGATAATCGAGGTAGGGATTGAGTGCAGTGATAACCGTGTTCTCGCGATTTATTATGGCGATAGGAAGTGGGCATAAATTGGAGCATGTTTGGTTGGAACGCGTTGACAACAAACGAAAGAATCCAATCAATTTCAGGCAAAGGGACCGAGGGAACTTGGACAAATTCGACTCGCCTGCTCTGTCCACAATCAAGCATAAACGAGTGAATCTGGTCAGGTGGCCCTTTTCAGTTTTCACCAGAGGCAGGAGTCAATGTAGCCGAGTGGCTCCTTCCTCATCCCACTTTGCTCTTCGATGCTCCACGGACACTCAACGTTTGACAGTGCCAGCCAAGTCGGTCGTGACTTCTCTACAATTTCAGCACTTCTTCGACAACTGAAGTACCCCCGCCACCCAATCAAAGTGACATTTGAACTAAGGCATCTGTCCTAGAGGTAGGTATATCTTCCAAGGAGGAGTAGCCGGTCATTACTGAGCATCCGCTTAGGTTCCGAAGTTGAGAGAACGCTTGACGTCCAGCTCCAAGCATGATCACTTTCCACGGAATTGGACAGTTTCTGCGTCACAAGTGGAATAAACGCTTCTCCAAATATCTTTTGGCCTCCGGGTTAAATTCCGGTGTGAGACAGTGGGGGTCACCATCGTGTTCATCAACGAATAATCAGGGGAAGAGGGCGTTCTTGCCTTGTCTTGCCGGTGCCCCAGACCGTAAGGCACCATTCAACGTTCAGGTCGTAACACACAGCTTCGGAGGGATGAGGCTCTCAAGGAATGCATCATCACACCGGTGGTACCAGTAACCGCAATCCTGGTCCGGGGCCATCCAAAGACAACCCGCCCCGTTGGTTCACCACCTTGACCTTCACCTGTCACCAGATATTCATCATCAACGGCAACTCATCGAGTCAGCTTCGCAAGTCAAAACGTGTTACACTGCAGGCATGCACCCAATCAGAATGAGGCGCCATGGCGCTCTGCGATGTGGCTTGCTTCACGCTGACACTGGTTAGAGACTCCAACTCTTTGCCCAGCACCGGCATCGGTCACATGAGTGGTTGACACACCTAGATCCCCAAGAAAACCCGTCGGAAGCACCAAACAGAGATTGGCCTTTCCAAGTTCCAACGCTCTCCAGTGGCTTACAATCTTCGTTTGTTGTAACTGTGTCTCCCAGATGCGTGCCCCTTCCATTGATCTTCCGTCTCGGCTCACTACAGGCGGTGTAGGTACTTAATCCGTCGCGTGGAAATGTCCGTCCGATGCCGGTGGCTTGCTGCTCTTCGACCGAATTGTTTTTCACCATTCAGTAAGTCGATAACGCGATATTTCACGACTGGAGAGTTGCAACTTACGCTACCTGTGTACAACATACTGTCAGTACCTGGCATGAGGACCCCAATTCCGGATCAGTGTCAATACTGCACCAGTGTAGGACTTTCTTTTTCATTCAATTCCAACTTCAGGTGTCTCCTGCATGTTGTCAGGTCTGCCAACCGAGGTCTAGGAGCCTGTGCTGTTCCTTCATGTTTTGCGTTACCACCACAGAATCACAGCCCCTTTCCCGCCGTGCCCTGAAAGCCTTCACCATTGTATAAGTCACGATGCATGGCAGATTGAGAATCACTATTGCATGGTCGGATTGTACGTTCCATATCACTATGCATACATAATATTACAGGCGGATTCCCAATCAGCAGCTCCGGCTGCCCAACCCGGAACCCGCATGTATCGCCCCGCACGCCCGGTGAGGCCGGTACTAGCCGGTTCCTGAAAACAAACAGTGCGACGGTTCAAGCCGATCTCGAGTGCGGCGTGCTCGGTTGCCTCGTGGCAGTCCCAGACTCCCAACGACCGCACCCCCTTGCAAGGCTGTCGCCTTGTTGTTATTGGGCTTACCGGCTGTGTCTCAGTTCGATGGTTCCATTCTTCCATTACTGGAGCCAATCAAGTTGCAGGCAGGCCTGAGTGATCGATAGGAAAAAGTCTAAAGTGGAAATGGAATGCATCCCAGTTGACATGCATGCATGTGCCACAACGGCCGCCTTTTGTGACAGGCTGCCCGTGTTTCTTTCCCAGTGGCCTGTCGCGTGCTTGGCGGGAGGTCCAATCTTGGTGAAGAAGACCTTGGAGCTAAGACCCCCGGGACTCGCTTTGGTAAGGTACCTACTACATACGCGGGAGGTCCAATACGATGTAGAGGAGTGCTTAAGTCTTCCGGTTCTCTTGCAGGAAGGAGCCGTATTGGCCGCGCTTGGCAATGCCCTGCGGGCAGCCGAGGTTGAGGTCTACGCGTCTTTAAGTCTTCCCGGATCGGACATGATTGGTACCATAGGTTGTGTCCTGTCTCGAGGTTTATGTTTCCCAATAGATTGGTCCGGGCCAGATTGGACCAACCAGCCATTCGCCAAGTATGCAACATCCCACAGGAGGCTCGAATAAGTACCTCTAGGTATACATGGATTCATATGTTTCTCCAACCTCTACTCGCTCGGACTCGAATCAAGAAAGCCCCTTTTGTGCCCGAACGACTAACAGCACAGCGCGTGAGAGCCGTCAGCCGTCAGGATGCGTGTAACATGAATGATTATGACAATTGGTTGAACACTTCGACAAAAAAGTCTGCACGAAGAGTGATTAGCAAAGCCGCTTGAAACTCTCTCAGAAGTATGTACCTAACGAAAACGAGAATCCCCGAACTCACAAGACGTCGAGTTCGATGATTCCTTGTCATCCATGTCCCTGCAGGAAACCCAGAAAAGAGCCAGAACTTCTTCTGACCGAACTTGAAGACAAAAGTTACCTCTAGCGACTACCTAGGTAGGTACCATTCAGCGATGGACTCCCAATGAAGGCGCTGATATTCCATCCGTCTTCCTCCTTCGCGTCTGCCCAGGTTGGCTCAGTCGACGCAGTCTGGGGTCGAGGTATCCTGCCGTACCTACGTACCCATCCAAGGCCACCACTGATTGCACCAAATAACCAATCAACAACCGGTCCAACACACCAACTGCCCAAACTCTAGCTATGGAAACGTCCTTGACGTACTATGAGCCGGAACCTCATTCTGTCAAGCCCCCTTTGGTCCCCTTTGGTGCCAGGACTGCTCGTAGAAAGATGCTGCCCGTCTGTAGATAAGGGCGAGAAGAAAAGCTATAAAAGCCCGTCTCCCCATGAGTTTGATGGAGAGAAGAACAATGAAAACTCCAACACCATCTTCATCCAGGAATCGAGCACTACGATACTCTTGAACAACCCTGAAGCCATTGTTTTCTCCCTGAGCCTGTGGTCTGTAAACATGGATGACGACCTCGATATTATCTTGAGCCAGATCCTCCAAGGGTCTTCATCGGACGACAAGACTTCTGCTAGAGGTTCGTCAAGCAACACCATGGAATGACACGAAAGAAAGAAAAACTCGGTGCCGGCTAACAAGGAAGTGGAACTATCCAGGCAGCTCAGCGGCGACGGGACGTAACTACCATGAGGTTGACAGAAGTCACAACACAAATACTTCCCACGCCAAGGGGATGACACCGATGGAGCGTTTCCAGGCCGAACGTTTCGGGGATGGGCCGTGGAACAATGTCAAAGATGTATACATACCGAAGAAGTGAGGGTGTGTGGGCACTCAATCATCATCCAGAGTCAGACAAATCAGACACATGTATGTTGTGTTAGCAAAGTCGTTCTTCGAGCAAAAAGGAAAGAGAAAAGTATTCGAGGAACAACGTGTTTCCATTTTCTCTCGCCTGACTACGATGTACTCCATAACAATGTCTCTGTCAATCCCAATAATCCAATACTCAACAAACACGAACCGTCAACAAAACAATACTGAAGTTCCCTTCAGTTACCAACTGAACATCCCCTTCTACTCATGACATTCTTCAAGCAAAAGCATAGACCGGAACCGTCACATCCTGAACCTTCGCATTCTTCTTGCCAAACAAATCATCTCTATAAGCCGGATACGCAACCAACTTATTCGCGTCATCAATGACACTCAACGTCATGAATCCCTCTCCAGGACCATACTGGCCGCTCCAGGTCGAATGCACCTCATACGGCCCGCACAAATCATCCTCGCTCTTCTCATGCTTGGGAGAGCGCGAGGCAGGCACACCGGGGCCGAGGGACTTGATGGAGATCAAGCAAGGAGTAGGGGCAACCGAGGGGCAATTAGTGTCGATGATGAAGGACCAGTTGCAGACCATGTCGTCGTCATCGCAGAGCCGCGAAAGGGAGTGAATGGTCCAGGGATCGAATCTGCCGCAGGGACGGTCCTGATCCTGATTGGAGGAAGGATCATCATATGAGGAAGCTTCATCGTCAGAGGAAGCCTCGTCGTCAGAATCATCTGCATCTTCCGAGGAAGCACCATGATCGGAGGGAGCTGCATCGTCCGAGGAAGCGTCTTGGTTGGAGGGAGCTTCATCGTCAGAAGCATCTGCATCGTTCGGCGGAGCCTCACGGTCGGATAGAGCTGCGTGCTCCTCGGATGTGGCGGCGGCAGGGACCTCTGTAGATTCGCCCTCAGAAGCAGTGGCAGAAACAGTCGCAGGCCCGAGAACTACATATATGGTCGCAATGGTCACCTCCGCAGACGTCGAAGGGGAATCCTCTGTGTCGATAGGGTATGGGACTGGATGAATGGTTTCCTCGGCGACAGCTGTGGTCTCGACAAAGGTTGTCACGATGGCTGTGGTCTCGACAGCTGTGATCTCGAGAGCTGTGGTCTCGACAGGGGTTGTCGCGATGTACTTGGCCTCGGTGGGAAAACCCTCGGTGTAAGGAGGATCAGTGTATGTGGGGAGAGGTTTGCCGTGGCAGACGCGGGAAGCGGTGAGGAGGGAAGTGAGAACGAGACTTGTGTAACGCATCGTGACGGTTGTCGAGTGAGATTGGAAAGCTGCCCCTGGGGAAGACACTGTTAGCTGCCGTGATGGTGATGGAGTGGGTGTAAGAAGGGCCAAGCTCACCTCTCGAAGAATCTTGATGTTGTTGACGCGACGAAGACGAACTGTTGATAAGCAAAAGATGCAAAGTTGAGACAGGGAGAAACAATGATGGGTGGATAATGCCAAAACAATGTGGTACCAATGTGATTGCAGACCAAAGATGATGTTGTGCAAAAAGAAGCAATGTGGGCAATCCAGAATGAAGGGAGAGGACGGGAATCCATGGAGTTTAAATGGCCGCTGGATGGGCTCAGGATTCTCGCGTCGACATCGTGCTCCTTCCTTACACACCAGCTCGTGACAGACGAAAGGGGAGTGGACTTCCAACTTTCAACATCGGCCAGTGCTGCGAAGGAAAGTGCGGCTTCGAGGGTACAACCTCAAGCATCCACATGAGCGGTGCGTGGGTGTAACTTCCACGTACAAAGTCAATGAAGCCACTCGTGGCCGACCTCAGTGTTTTTGAAGACCCCCGTGACTGCGTTAATGTGGAAGTTGACCCCAACGATACGCCAGGTCTGCCTTGGTCCACTTGTCCTTTCCTCATTATCTTGTGGACACAACCAACGTGCTCTGGACCCCATTGTCCAGGACGACACAAAGTTACCAATCGACTCAAAGTGCAAGCGAGAAGAAAAAGCAACAGAAAGACGTGTTGAGCAAACAAGTGTATATACATCAAGTATAAGTATAAACAAGAAGCGAACAATAAATATGTACATGCATTTCCATTTCCACCAAGTCCATCATTTACTAGTAACCACCACTACTCCTCTCCTGCTGCAACTGCCACCACGGCTTAGTTGCACTGGGAGTACCAGTCATTGACATAGTTGCACTTGTATGGGGAAGCGCAAGTCTTGCAGCCAGAGAAGTTGTTACCACCGCACTGGGCAAACCGAGCCGCAGTGCAGGAGCTAGCCGAGGTGGTGGCAGCAGGAGCGGCGGTGGTGGTGGTGGCCGTCTTCTTACGAGTGCAGGTCTTCCTGGTTCTAGTCTTGGAGGTGGTGACAGCGGGAGCGGCGCTGGCGCTGGTCACGGCAGCACGGGTGGTAGTAGAGGTGGAAGAAGAGGAAGTAGAGGTGGTGGAAGAAGAGGAAGTAGAGGTGGTGGAAGAAGAGAAAGCAGAGGTGGTGGAAGGCTTGATGGGAGCGACGCTGCTGCTCACGGCGGCAGCACGAGTGGTCGAAGTAGCGAGAGTGGTAGAAGAGGAAGTAGAGGAGGTGGAAGGCTTGACGGGGGCGACGCTGCTGCTGCTGCTGGGGGTGCTGGGGGTGTTGGGGATGCCGGCGTTGGGGGAGGAGGAGCCTGGGATGCAAGTGTTAGTATTGTAGGTTCTACGGTACTAGTAAGAGTCCTAGGAGGGAAGGAGTTGACGTACCGGGACCAGCAACCGAAGTGGTGATGCTGCCGCTCTCAATGTAAACACCAGAGAAGTAGAAATCCTCAGTGGAATCCGCATAACCATCACGGGGAAGCTCGAGAACACCGACGTGCCAGTCAGCACCGTTGCTGTTGGTGCTGGCAGACTGGGGAGCAATAACCTGGGCAAGGGGATCGCTGCCGGTAGAGTGCCAGAAACCGACAGTGTTGGCAGCGAAGTCGATCTCGTAGGCCACGTTGTGCCACACGCCGGCGTCCCAGTTGACGCTCCACTTGGTCTGGCCACCAATGCACCACCTCAGCAGGGGGTCAGAGACACCAGAGGCACCCGACTGCCAGCCAGACTTGAGCTCGGTGAAGTGGCTCTCGAAGAAGGCAATCTGGTGCTCGCGGGTAAGGGCAGGGGCGTTGGTGTCCTTGCGCATGAGGGAGAAGTGGTAGAAGACCTTGCCCTTGTTGATGGCGGCCGTGGTCTGGGGGATCAGCTCGGTACGGCGCATGGTCTGGCCGTTCCAGAAGGCCGTCTTGTCGAGCGTGATCTTGGCACCTTGCTTGGAGCCCGTGTCGGCCGGGTTCTTGAAGCTGGGGTCGAGGTTGACGTAGGCGGTGACCTCGGAAGGACCGTGGATGTAGTACTGGTAGGGGCCGACCTGGCTGCTCCAAGACCACTTGTTGAGGTCGGTGGCGGAGCTGAGGTCGTTGAGGCGGCCATCCCAGAGAATGGTGCCGGCGGAGACGGACAGAGCTTGGGCCACGAGGCCAGCGAGAACCGTGAACTTCATGGTTATGGTGGTGGTGGTGGTGGTGGTGGTGGTGAGGATGGATTGGTGGTGGTGGAAGACGAGACACTGGGAACAAGGCGGCAAGACATGTTGATCTTATACACCACCTTGGCTTCCATTGTTGTATCTTGTACATATCCCCTGACCCCCTTTTCCGGCATCGATGGAGGCTCACTCACTCAATCTATTCTTTACGAGTTGCCATTCCCGGTTCCCTGGGTTGGACGAGCCGAATGAGGGACGGCGACACGAGGTGGTGCTGGAGTGGGAGAGCGAGATTGAAGGCGCAAAGCTTGATGCGCTCCCTTGTCAAGCCAAGCTGGCTGGGGTCAAGGCCTCAGTTCGCAATGGCGGCCCGATCGGAACATGATGCGACGCGATCCAGGGAAGGAGGTCGATGAGGTTGCATTGTCACGGAAGGAGCGAGATGTCCAAGTGCTGAATGAGGTTAAACACAACCTCGACCCGCTAAAAGAAGTGGAAGCCTGAAGAAGCCCCACTTGTTGGTCAGAGCTTTTTTTCTTTCTGTTTCACTTCTTGTTCCTTCCCGCAACTCCGTCAATTTCTGTTTCGTTTCACAAGTCATTCGGTTCTGGAAAATGTCACCTGTTTCCACGCGCGCGCTTCTAGGAAACAATCGGGTAAGTACCCTAGGTATATCAACCACAATAACCGACATCCGGCATATGGGGCCCTAACCCTCGCCATGCCTACCACCACCAGGCAAACAAGACCAAGGAGATCATACCCATCAGGATGAGGAACAAGTTGATAAAGGCCCTTTCCACCCATCGCTTGTTGCATTGCTCCTCTCTCGCTTTCCAACCACCAGCAGCCGCATTGGCATGAGGAAAGGGCATGTCCGGTATTTCCTTGCCAAGAAACTTGCAGAGCGGTTCCCAGCCGTCTTCGATATACCATTCCAGCAGTCTGTCTGGCGGAACCAGTCCTCGGATCATGTTACAATGCTCTGTCATGATGGATGAGATAGGTAGTCAGTAGGTGTTCACCATGGTTGACTTGCACTTCAAGTCCACCCCCATCCAAAAGGAAGAAAAAACAAAACTCACCTCTCCAAACCCACCTCCCTCCGCCCCTTCTCACAACTCTGCCCAACTCCCCATAACCACCAACACACCTAAACAGTGCCGGCCAAAGAAACCGTTCATACACATGCCACGCCCAGAAACACTCTCGATCCAACCAACTCGCGATCCAAAACCCCCAGCTCTCATTCGCCCTGATGATCGTCTTCACCAATGACTCCTGCCACTTCTCCTCATCCCTTCGCATATTCAACACCACCTTGGCTTCAGGGTAGGCAGCGATCAATTCTGCAGCAAACACGGAAGCTGGCGCATCGGTCACGGCCTGGCAATGGCCCAGCAACTCCTCAAAGTCCGCTCTCGTTATCGCCGGCTGGGACTGGAAGTGATTGCCAGGAACAGGGTAGAACTTCTTTCTCGCCAGTCTTACCCAACCGGGAGAGTAACAGAGATCGGAAGGGTCGTAAACAATGTCCCAGCCGTGGTAGACGTGCGAATACCCGAGATGGGAGAGGGCTTGGGCGAGCGATTCGGTGCCGGTGCGGGGAAAGCCGACGCAGATGATGCGCATGGGCCGGGATGGGTCCCGGATCCGTGGTGGAGGGGGGTTGGGAAGGCGATAGAGGTATTCGAGGAGAGTCCAAATGGGACTGCTAAGGGGGAGGGAGGGTAAGGTGGTGAAGAGAGTGCGGATGGCGGCGAGGGAAGATGGGGTCATGGGGTTGGGCGGCTTTGACGGCGAACTTTTCGGTGAGTCTGAAGCCACATGGGTGTTGCCGTTCAGACCATGGTGGGTTTCATGGTTGCTGGATGGTTCAGGGCTGATGACTTCGTCCTGCGGCTCGGGCCGGTCCTTCGGTTGATGACTATCAGGAAGGGCGACTGCCATTGTGCTTGCGAATGGAGCTACTAACAAAATGCAGACAAAGGTAAGAACTTGATGATGGCATCAAACCTCGTTCGAATGAGGTGATCAGGGGCCCGACTCTGCTTTATCTCCATTGTCGTTTTCTCACTCTACGCCTTGCCTCGGTGACCTCCAATCGGAGCCATACATCCGGTGGAATAAATGATGGCAACAAAAGAGCTCACCGCGACCTAGAAATAAGTCCACATTACGGCTATTTGTCGCATTCATCCCAGCGAGTCCTGGTTTGCCTTAAAAGGCTCTCCTATAGACGGCAGTCGCAAACTTCCACGGACCAGGTTACCAACTACTCTACCTGGCTCGGATCTCGGCAGACAATTCCCCATGGGGTAGGACCGATATAGCCTGCATGGACGGGAACCTCCGGCTCTTGCAATCGGTACTTGTGTGGTTGGAATGTCGTGGTCTAAGACTGGAACAACAAGGATCAGAGGCAAACACGGCATTGAGGCTCAAACGGGTGTACGACCCTATCTGTTATTAACCACGTTGTGCAAATGAAGATTGATGTATCTGTCACATCCGTTGGGTGCATCGCTCAGAAAGTCACACGTGGCCAGATGGCATGAACAGTTAGGAACACGGCAGATATTTTCACCTCCCATTTCTGCGCGCAAGATACCCAAACATTCTCAGGACTCAGCACCCTTTCACTCCTTCCGCTTCAAACTCTCCACATACTCCCCAACCAACCCCTCCACCCCCTCATCAACCACCAACCCCAACTCCCCCACCGCCCTACTCGTATCAAAATCCGTCGGCCAGCTCCTCAACACCTTTTCCAACCCCTCATCCCTCATTTCCTTAACCAGCCCCAACCTCTCCTTCCCCCCAAACTTCTCCAGCGCATCCAACAACTCCTGCACACTCACACTAATGCCCGGGAAATTCACACTCCTCCTATGTTCCGGCAACTTATCCCCATCCATCTCCAACACCCTGACCAAATTCTCCGCAATTGTCGACGGACTCGACAAGTACGACCTAAAGCTGCGATCCTCAATAGGCACCACGCACTCCTTCCCCGCCAACGGCTCTCTGATGATGCCCGACAAGAAACTCGAAGCAGCAGCCGTCGGTTTACCGGGTCGCACGGAGATGGTGGGGAAGCGGACTGTGAAGGCAGTGATATACCCCTTGCGATGCAGGTCGTTGATGTAAGTTTCCATCATCAGCTTGTGCGCGCCGTAGGTGGATTGCGGGGTGGGCGTGATTTCGTCTGTGACGATCGCGGGTAGGGGTTGCCCGTAGAC
>HF970636.1:56822-69058 GCA_000604205.2 Neurospora africana FGSC 1740
CAACCACAACCGAAACCCGCCGCCGACGACGACGATGTAGAGATGACCGACGCCCCCGAAACCACAGAAGAAACCATCGCCCCAGACTCCTCAGAACCGCTTCCCCCACGTCCCGACACCTCAACATCCCTTGAGCCCTCAACAACAGCAACAACAGAACCACCAAACTCCCAATCCTACCCCCCCGACGGGACCATCCTCCCCGCCTACAACCGACCACCACCCACTCCCCACCCAGGCGACGACGACCCCCTGCTCGTCTCGCGCGTTCCCCCCTTCCCAACGGACGAGGAGCTCCGGGCGTTGATGACGGCTCCGCCGCTGAGCTACCTCGAGGCGCGGGCGCAGTGGACCGAGGAGGAGGAGGGCAGATATCCGGTTCGCAGGTTTTGCGAGGTGTGTGGGTATTGGGGACGGGTGAAGTGCATTAAGTGCGGGGCGAGGGTTTGTGCTTTGGAGTGTCTGGAGGCGCATAGGGAGGAGTGTTTGGTTAGGTATGGGTTGTAGTGGAGGGTTTGAGGGGGGCTACTGGTCAACGATGAATCGCTGTTCGACCTTTTCTGAAGGGGAGCAGGGCAAAATTAGCAGGCGCTTTGAGACTTGACGAGTAGGTGAAGGGGATTGGAAGACGAGGAAGCTGGGGACAGCTGGAGGATGTGGGAAGGATTGTTGGGAGGTTGGTTTTTGGTTAGTATGATACCCCAAATTGCAAAAAGTTATTTGACTACGGGCTATACGACCTTGTGTCACTTAGTGCCAACCAGCTGGGTTATTGTCGAGCTCTCTACTAGAATCTTCCATTTCGACCATTGCAAGGCCAATCAGTTTAAGAAACGGGGTCAGCTACTTGGATATCGACTTGGTGTAAATCTTCGCAAACCCCGAAAGTCACCAAGCAGCAGTTCTTAGCTTTCTCGGGTACGAGCACCATCTTCTATCACGCATCTGGCTTCCAAAGCATCAACACGAAGAAAAGTACATCTGATACGAAAACGTCGACATCTTCGTCTGATCTGTAAGATCAAACCGCAGAGATGGGTTCGGTAGGTCCAAGGGACACTTGCTTCCAGATCTCCTACAAAACACTTTCTGACGTCTAGATTAATTTGCCATACCCTAGGTCGCCGATTGCCATCATTCTTCATCCTCGACATTGGGTGACACAGATAAGAGCAGTGCCCCAGAGCAGACCGAGACCAGACAAGAGGACACAAACCCACCCGGTTCATAATGGAGCACTGTATTCATTGCTCGCGCGCTCATCTACCGCTTCCTTCTCTTTATTTTTGACTGCTCAGACGTCCAGCCACTTCTTGCATTCTTGTTCTGGCCCGCTCACATCTTTGCCCTCAGTCTTCTACTCCTCAATGTTCATTACCGAGGAACTCCCACGATCAGGTAGGAACTCCGTCAAGCCTTTCAAAGAAAGTTTTATTAATCTCGTTCGTTGTCTTTTGAGACGTCTTTCCACGGACTCCCCGACACTTATACAGGGAGAACTTCGTACTGGAGTGCAGCTGGACCTCGATCCCGTCTTCTTACTCAGGCTTCTGTGCGCGTATTGGGTAAAGCTCCTTGACTCCACATTGAGAAGCGCTTTGGCGGCAACTAAGGGTACCGACGACTTGCCCATCGATAATCCTACACTTTCAAACGAGGAGAAAAAGGAAGAGTGTCTTTATACGGCCGAGGAGATTGACTTGGTGCTCAAAGCAAGACAGCTGGTGAGTGAAACTGAACACAGCGTTGTCGGGATTTGCAGATGGGTGGAGGAATGAACGCTAAAGACCCTCTCTGGGAGAAAAACTGGCGCACGACTCGATTTCCCCTGTGCATTTACCCAGAGGGTGGTCCGCGATACTACGAGCACATCCATAACGCCCTGAACGGCCCATCTAAATCTGGCTCCTTGCGGCAACCCACTGGGCTCGCTCAGGATGATTTTGGAAGCGTCGACAAATATTCATCTGAGGGAAGCATGGCTCCTCAATATCCAGATGATTGCGGTATCGACGACCTCGATGACTTAGATGTCTCTACCCCCTCTGGTGAGAACCAGAAGGACTCTTCCGACCTTGGGCATGCCCGGAATAATGACACTGACGGCTTTCATCCTTTGCTAGACAACTGCGACGATTACTTGTATCTTGCGGAAGGAGAACACCAGGGAAAACACAGAGGAAAACACCAGGGAGAACAACAAGAGATCCCGGCCACTTACATGGAACTCACCGCCAAACAACCAGCACCCGGCACTTACGGTTTTACTTCGTGGCCGTCTGAATCGCGATCTCGGCTGGGCATGACGTGCAACGGATGTGGAAGCAGCGGATGTGGATGTTGCGCGTTTAGCGGAGTAAATGCGACTCATGGTCCCTCCACCTGCATCCCCAACACGATCAACGAAAAGCCCATCGATGGGTTCACAAGTAGCAAGGTTGCAAGAGACGGGACTCTATCGAGTTGTTGCTGGAAGCCGCTAGAAAGACGCCACTTCCCACACTCAGCACAAGCGATATTTCTAATGCTTTTATGCCGCTTACCCCTGAAAAGAAGACGGTTCCCGAGTCCAGTAGTAGTAATGGTGGTGGTGGTAGTCGCTTTGAAGATTGCCCCTGACGAAGGGTGGGAGCGTGTCACTTCTGGTTTGGACGCCGACGTCGAAAGAACAAGTTCCGTTGTCACTACTTATAGCTAGCTCCTCCGACGGCGAACGAGCAAGTTCTGTCGCCAATGGCTCTGGCAATGGGAAGGACAAGAAGGGCGGAGAGGACGGAAAGGATTTGATGATGGGTTGATTCAGCGCCGACACTTCGATTAAGCTGGAGTCAGAGGACTGAATGGGTGGCATGGTAAACGGGTCGTGAGAAGTCGGATTCTTATTCCCCGGCTTTGCACGATGGAGTTGAGTTGTGTGTTTCGGGCACTTTTGTGCAGTTCTCTTTAGGTTTTTTGTATGCCTTCGGATTGAGAGATGAAAACGCCTTTAAGAGAGGGAAGACCAATGGCTCTATGATGTCGATGGTTTCATGTTTTTAATAGCTTTTGATGTTGATAGCTATAGCCGGATACTCTTCACTACACCTGCTCCTCAAGGAAGGATGAAGCCTTTCTAACAACACTATCACCCTCTCCAAACAAAAACCCGAACGCCCGCTAACGGTTGTTGTACGCTTATTTGGTGGGAGAGCGCTCGCCAGAATAAACCGAACACCTCATGGTCTAATATTATAGAATATTCCTTCAAGATACTCGTGGATACATTTTTGTTTCTTCATTACACTAGCGGAACGGAAATCGAAATATTTCCCAGATCACATAATCCATATTAAACTTTCATTAACGTATTTCCAACTTATTAAGATGCATATCGCACTTTTGCAACGGCCTTTCTTAACCAAAGCAAGCGGTATTGGACTTTCCATGTTCGGTTTCTTCTTAAGACCACTCACTCGGTGGGCAACTGTACAGCTGGGCGTTCGGCTTTATTCTTGGGCAGGGTGACTAGGTCGGACAAGATGATCCCATGAACGGCACTATGGGGACATAAGCATTGGGTTATGGCAGACCAGGGAGTCAGATATACACTTGGGTTCAATGACTGGGTAACAATGTCCACTTGTCCATGAGACAGAGGTAGTGCGCCTTGAGAGGTGTTGATATATCTGTGGTTCATGTCTGCCCATGCAGTTCTATCTCAAGGCTCACGGAAACAGATGATCAACGAGCTATGAGTATCACACAGTCGAGTATAATACCTTGCAAAACCTTATGGCAGACTAAAGAGTAATGAACTATGCTTAACAACCAAGTGTGCGAAAGAACAACCGATATATGTGTGTGGTATCTCCCTAAATGACCAAAATAACAACCCAGGAAAGCAAACTAAAACATGCCGAACACACCCAAAAAACCATTATAATAACCAATGCTAATTCCTTATCATGCATGTCCATCAGAACACCCCACCACCAATAATAAACAACCGCTCCTCCTCCCTCTTGGCCCACTGCACCACCTTATTCGCGCACTGCGTCATGATTCCTCTCGACATATTCGGCCCCGCCACGCAGTAGAACTCGAACACGGGCGTGACCCAAGCCAAGCTTGCCGCGTCCTCGCTCACCAGATGCAGGACTTTTAGGTGTGAGTGCTTAGCGTGGATCGAGGCGTGTAAGTGGTGGTAGAGCGTCATTAGACGGCGGCGGGAGACTAGTTTTTCTGTTTTTTGTCCATGGGATGCCGACGAGCCCATTTCGGGTGATGAGGTAATAGGGGAGGAAGACTCAAAGGTGGGGGAGAGGCTGGATTGGCAGAATTGGACGTTTGCGCGGGATTTATAGAGGAAGTGACTCAGTTGCCCTTGTCCCTGGCCTTGTCCTGCTTCTTTTGGGAGGGGGTTGGTGCTCAAGATGGTCTCGATACGCGGCCGGCCTTGACGGGCTGCGGATTGGATGAGTGCCAGAGAACCGTTCTTGGCCAGTTGGAGGGCGAGTTTGTCGCGCATGGACTTGAGTTCGAAAAAGGACTCTTTGTCGGCGGAGATGAGGATTATGGCGATTTCTTCGTCTGGTGAAGTCGCTGGTTTTGGTGGTGGCGGCTGTGGTGGTTGTTCTGTGTTGTTGTTTTCTTCCGCCGTGTCTACCGAGTCAAAAAAGCTCACGTACATGTAAAGGTAGCCGCGGTTGTTGAAAGCTGGTAGGCACAGCGGTACCCAGTTCTCGCCGCCGCCGGCGCGGATGCCGCCGGATTCGAAGAGCATGTTGAAGATCAGCTGGAGGTCGCTCGGGTGGAGCGAGTGTTTGCGCGGCCGGATCACGCTCACTAGCTTGCCGCCTGCTACAATCAGGCCGTAGAGCAGCTTGTCGCTGCGGCACTTGAGGAAGGCGTTGTTGATGGTGGCGCGGTGGGATTTGCGCAGCCTTAGACACTCGAGAGCGCCGAGGAGGGCCGAAGGGGAACCCTTGGTGAAGGAATCAGCGAGAGAGGAGAGGAGGGATTCGGTTCCCTCTAGTGGCTTTCGGAGGTCGGTAGATGGACGGTGCACGAAGATGTTCTTGAGTGTCGGAAGTGTAAGGGTGGACAGGATCTGCATGTATAAAGCGTCTAGTTGACCTCGAAGCTGGGCGTCGCTCTCGCCTAGTCTGCTGATGGCCACGAAGTAAAGGGGGCCTTGGGTGCTGATGACGAAGCGAGCGTTGCCGGCGGTGAAACCTAGTAGGGGGTCTTTTGCGCCTTCATAGAAGGAGATGATGGTCTGTACGACTCCCATGTAAGAGTTGATCAGACTTGTATCGCCGTGTCGACTCCAGATGGGCTTTCCGGCGGAGGATAGGATCATGTAGTGTTTCATCTTAGACTTCCAGAGTGATAGCCGCTGCTCGTCCGTGATGCCCTTGTCGCCTAGTTCGGGGATATCATCGAACTCCTTCTCGAACCCGGCCAAGCTGTCGCACGCGCCGGTCCTGCTGGCCTCGAAGGGCTGCACAGAAGATGACTGAGTCCTCAGCATGGACCATGCCCGGCTTCGCCTGTTAAACTCGCCGGTGACAAGATCTGCCAGATCTCCAGGTGGACGGAGGGTTGCGGGATAGCTCGCGACGCTCACGGTCTCGGCCGGGTCGGTGCGCGGGGAGGTATAGCCGCTGGCGCTCGACTGGGGCGAGGCAACGGATCTCGTCGCACTCGTCGCGCTGGTCGAAAAAGTGCCGCGCGATCCATCGGGAAAGGATAGAGTAGAGATGTCGACGGTCGACACTTGGGTGGTGGGCTTGGAAGCGGCCGCTACGTGTAGGGCTCCGGATGCGCCATCGTCCGACAACTTGCGACTGGGACGGAGCGGTAGGGGAGGGACATGATCGACAGCTTCGGTGTTGCTTTCGGGGGTGTGAGAGGGTATGGTTGTGTTGTTATCATTGCTTCCGGCTTCAGTGTCCCGGTCCATTGTTGTTGTGAGTAAGACAGTGGCAGATCGGCGTCGACAGGTTCACCGATGTCGACCTGGTCGAACTGAGCATTGTCGGACTCTTCGTTCACTCTTCGGCTATATGGCGAGGGAGTGGTTGCTTATTCGCAACTCCATTCCATGGGGGAAGGAGACGACGGATGTCGGGGATCTGTAGTCTGAGAATGAGTTGGGATGAGAGAGGGAAGAAAGGAGACAAACAAAGGACGGCCGGATGACGACAGTGAGAGCGGTCACACATGCTCTCCAACAGCCAGACCTTCCAGAAACCGAAAATGTTAGCGATAAGATAGCGGGCCGCCCCTGCAGCTGGGTGTTAGTGGGGAAGATCAGTGATTGGATGGAACCCCGTTAGCGGGTGCAGGCAACGGCAGGGTAGGAGTGGTACGCTGACGAACAGCACGAACAGCGCGCTGCTCCACTGTGTCTTACAGATGCCCACCTTGCCTCTAACAACGTAGCCTCACAGTGACAGCATCGACAGCTCCCGTCCTGTCCCGCCTCAACGTCTTCAGATGGAACTGTTTGTTTGACAGTGTGGAAGTGGAAGCTACCTACCTACTATCTAACACCTTTCAGTGGAGCTCAGGTACCTTTGCGACTTTCAACACCAAGACACCATCCATCCCGTCTCCCGTTTCCCGTCGGCCCCCCTCGAGACGGCAATGACCCATAGCAGTCTGCCTAGATCAGGGGACGTCCTGTTCTCGAATCCCTAATAAAGTAGACTCTCAAATCGCCATCACCAGCCGCCAACCATGTCTCTTGATCCTACCCGGCCGAGGTCCATCTCCCCCGAGAGCTCTGGTCGGGACTCTCCGGTCCCCAAGCAATGGAGGAACCAGCTTGGGAATGGTATGTCATATGAAACATCCCTTCTTGACTAGAATACAGCTAGCAGGTAGCTAATCAGGTGGTGGCCGGTGATGGACAGACGATGTTGCGCCGAAGGACAAGAACTACCGCAAGTACGCTTCCGGCGTCGAACGAGCTCTCTCCCTGTTCGATACAGCCCTCCAAGAATGGGCCGACTACATCTCCTTCCTCAACCGCCTCCTCAAGGCCCTCCAAGCTCGACCATCCACCATCAACACCATCCCCGCCAAGGCTACCGTCGCAAAGCGTCTCTCACAATGCTTGAACCCGTCTCTTCCGTCCGGTGTCCACCAAAAGACTCTCGAGGTCTACAACTTCATATTTACAGTCATTGGCAAGGATGGTTTGTCGCGAGATCTGCCACTCTATCTCCCCGGCCTTGCGTCGGTTCTCTCGTTCGCCTCCCTGTCCGTCCGGACCCCTTTCCTCGACCTACTCGAACGCCACTTCTTGGATCTAAACCCGCGATCCCTACGACCCGCCTTGAAATCCATCATACTTGCTCTTTTGCCAGGTCTAGAGGAGGAAACAAGCGAGGACTTTGAGCGCACATTGAAGCTTATGGAACGCGTCAAGGCCGCTCTCCGCCCGCCAGGAAGTGAGATAATAACACCAACTCACTACTCGGGCGACGACTTCTTCTGGCAGTGTTTCTTTCTGGCTTCCATAACCGGGCATAGCAGGAGGACGGGCGCCTTGGCATACCTTATGCGCGCCTTGCCCGAGTTGGGACATCAGTTACATTCAGAGGGCCACAAGACCGAGACTCGCAATGGGTTGGATCCCGAGGTTTCTGCCAAGTTGGTACAGCTGGTAACGTCTCCCGAGCCAGGATTGCTAATCCGCTGCTTTGCTGCCGGTTTGGCCGATGACCAGATCCTTATCCAACGTGGCTTTCTTGATTTGCTTGTCACCCACCTTCCGTTGCACTCCAAGGTGCTGCAAGCCAGGGCCAAGACCGACGACCTGGAACTCCTTCTGAAGACCGCAGTTGGGGTAACCACCCGGAGAGATATGAGTCTGAATAGGCGGCTGTGGACTTGGCTCCTTGGCCCCGAGCCGACAGCCGCACACGATGGCGAAGGCGGCCCCGATTCTCCCACAACTACTGCAAGCACCCCTGCCTACTTTATGTCGAGGACAAGCTACTTTGAAGAATTTGGGTTGCGATCCCTGACTCGGGCCCTACTCGGCATGATCAAGGCTAGTGGCGTTGGGAGCAATCCGGCAGACCGAGCGAAACCATATCGTATCTGTCTTTCCTTGATGGACAGGTGGGAGATTGGCGGCTTGGTTGTGCCTGAGGTATTCCTTCCCATTGTCGACAGTGTCCGAGACTTCAAAGCAAAAGCAGAAAGCAAATCAGACTTCACCGAGGTGATCCGGAGTGCAAGTGTCTTCTTTGACGGTGTCGAGAGCGGGTTGATTTACAGCGAAATGCTCAACCTCGTGGCTCAGGCTATCAGTCCGGGCAAACTCTCAGTGACTGATCGTAGCGACAAGCTTGACCTTGTCAAGTTCATTCTCGGCCATTTCAACGTCAGCGAAGAAGAGATGATAACCATTCATGCTCCGCTTACGGTCCTCTCCATCTTATGCATGATCGAGGAGTTGAAGGAGAGTGATGCTTATGCCACCACTCTGCTACCAGACGGTACGACTTTGTTGGTCCAGGCTTTAACAATAGCTGCAAGCTTGTTGGAGCTCGTACCGGAAAGAGCGTTCCCGATTAGCGCAAAGGCTAAAGCTATCGAGTCCAAGGTTCTGGCCGGAATCCCGAATGTTGAACTGCTCAAGAAGATCAAGAACTTCTACCACGCCGAACAAGGAAACTTAGAGGCCACCTCTCCCCCATTTGTACCGCAGAATGTGGCGGAACTCTTGTTGCAAAAAGCTTGCGACCTGAACTGTGAGAGTTTCAGTCAACGCGAGTCCGGCCCGACTGTCGCTGCAAAGAGCAAAATCCTCTTGCTTCTTCTCGTCAAGACACCTCACAGATCGTTCCTCGATACAAAGAAACTTCTTGCTTCCATTCACGGCTGTCTGTCCTCAGATGCTTTTATTACCTTTACCACCTATTATTCGCTATTAACCCTTTCTACCCACCTTTATTCTGCCGGCCGGATTTCCCATGTGGATCTGTCTGAGTTGGTTAGTCCTTTGGTACGCCACGCATGGAGCTTTCTATCATCGTCAGAGCCAAAATATCACGTCGAGACGGTCCGAAGTCTTTGGTTACTCCAGACGGCTCTGACACCAACAAATCATGACATCGAGGCAGCCATATGTTCTCTAATGCTGGAGAAAGATGTTTCAGGCACATTTGCTCAGCGTCCTGCTGACTCCGGAAGGAGCTTCTGTGTGCTCTGGTCGCATAGTCTCCAAGATAACCCCTCTGGAAGCGATCGCCGAGGATCCAAGACCCCTATCATTGACGCAAAGGCGCCGCCACGCCTTGGTGGTATAGATAACTACGAAGTCATGCTTACCCGCCCGTTATTCCTAATGTTAGACGCGCTCACCGATGAGCGGACGCAACTGTTCATGACAGTCAAGAGTTGGCTTAGCAGCCTGGTTGGCATAGACAGGTATGACCCCACGCCTTCTGGGTTACGATTTACAGCTTGCTAACGCCTGTGCCTAGAATTTTCAATATTTTTGTGTCCAAGTTCGCCGAGCTATCATGTCAGAGGCGCCAAACAACTTCGGCTGAAGCCAAAGAGGTTCACAAATTCTCCGAAGAGGATGACGTGGAGCTGGCTGTGTATTATTTTCGCTCCTTATCCAATGTCTTTCGCTTCACCCCTGACAGCATTTGGGCGTTCCTTGCGAAAAAGACTATTCGTCCAGATTCTTACTTCCCATCATTATCTGAGATTAGTACGTTACTCTCCCATTCCGGCGTCTTGTACATGTAAACTAACCAAATCAGCCGGATCCGAGGATGATCTGACCTTCCAGGAGTTTTTCCTCAAGGTTGCCATGCAATGCATGGCAGACGTCAATACTCTAGATGATGAACGCTCCCAGATAAGGGTGACACAACTTTATCGATCAGCATTGGGCGTAATGCACCCTATCCTGGTGAACCCCTATGCTGAACCACTAGCACAACTGCACCTTGAGAACCCTCTCATTGATATGCTCACCCAGTCGCTTTCAGGTCCGGAGCCTTACGTACAGACCTTGCTTCTGGACGTTGTCTTTGCGGCCCTCAAGCTGCGTGAGCTAGCACCAGTTGAACTTCCAGAATCACCAACCGCAGAGAAACGCGCCGCGAATGTTACGGCAGACTCGGCTAAAGCCTTCCGAGCCGTGGCTGGAGGGAAACCACCATCCGCTCTTCAGCCGCCTCCACCCACGCTGCTAAAGTGCATCCTTTCTGGCCTCGGTGCACCCAGCAGCCGACACGTCTTGGATAGCTGGATCAGCTTTCTCGCCGAGTGCCTACCGCTTTACTCAGACTCGATCTTTCAAGTCCTGATTCCCTTGGTCGAGACACTCTGCAGTCAGATTTCCACTACCTTCAGTCGTTTACAGCAGCTCTTCCGAGCCTCCAACGAGCCTCCAACGCACAGCCAGATTGGTCCCGAGACTACGCTAATATCCCTACTAAATGGCCTCGAGCAGGTACTGGCAAGGGGACACGACAGGCTACTGGCTGAAGAGGCCAGAGCCCAGGTTGTCAAGAACCCAGACCAGCCTCAAGGCTTTTTCGGCAACATGGTCTCCGGTGTCTTCTCATCCGACGCACCTCAGACCCGGAGCGCCACAGCTAACGACCGACTTACCGTCCTTCTGGCCTTCCAAGATGCGGTGCGCATCTGCTTCACGATCTGGTCCTGGGGTCAAGGGAGCGATGCCTCCCTGCAAGACAACTCTTCGGGCGCTTCGTTCAACTACACCTCTCTACGGATGAGAAACCGAGCCCGAAGGCTCCTGGAGCATCTTTTTGCTGCTGAGACGCTAGAGTGCCTGGAAACAGTAATCGGGATATGGAGGGGTGCACTGGATAGTTCTGATGCTTCCAAGGCTGCCGAGGTGTTCAATCTCTTGCCTGCCCTTGATGGATCTCGGCCGCAGCATACAATCCCGGCACTTTTCAACGCTATATACAGCAGGACTAACCCGGGCGCGCTGGATCCCTCAAGGAGGTCGACCCTTACCATCGAGCTTCAGGATACAGACGTGGTGATTTTCTTGGTTGACTACGCACGCACTCTGGAGGATGATGCCATGGATGAAATATGGCAGGACTGCATGATCTTCCTGAAGGACCTCCTAGGCAATCCACTACCTCATCGCCAGGCGTTGCCGAGTTTGTTGGAGTTTGCTGCCATTCTGGGTGAGAAGGTGGACAACACCAACTTTGGAGAACAGAGGAAGATGCGTCGTGAACTGGCGGATCTCTTCCTCCGTCTCCTAGCGGCTATCTTCACTACACGGCCCACCAGCTTCGTGGAAAACTCTTCGACAAGCTACTCCTCATCCACTACCAACCTTCTCCTCTCGGAGAAGAAGCCAAATGAGGCCCCTCGGACGCTTTCCGTGGCAGCCATTCGGACTCCATCCGAACGCGCAGACGATGTCGTCGGGATCCTCTCCAATATCGTTCCCAACCTGCCCAAGATCCTCGTTGAGAATGACCGCATCCTCACGGCTGCCACCTCCGTCTCGGCCAACGTGATCGGCCCAACGCTGCGGTCCAAGTTCTTCCCCGACACCGTATCAAAGAACACCCTGGTGTTGCTCCACCAACTATCCCGCCTACCTAACAACCAAAAGTCCTGGAAGAAGGACGTTGCCGACGCCTTCAACGACTCTCGCTTCTTCAGCTCCAACCTGAGCCTCGTGCAAACCGACTGGCTGCCCCTCCTCAAGCAATGGACCGTTGCAGACAAGGAACGCATCCCCGAAATCCTCGGCCGCATCACCCCGCCCTCGACCGCGGGCATTGTCTTCGGCGTCGGTGCCACCTCCGCCCGCCTCGAAGCTGACCGCAAGACGCAACTCAACCTCCGACGCATCGCCACCCTCATCCTCGCGGCCACCGACGACAACTTTGTCACCGAACTGCCCTCCATTCTCGACAAGCTCGTCGAGCTCCTCGGCGCCACCGCCACCTCCTCCCCCTCCTCCACCACCCGCGCCGAAGTCTACATGGTCATGCGCGCCCTCGTCCTCCGCACCAGCGCCATCCACCTCGCTCCGCTCTGGCCCGTCGTCAACTCTGAGCTACATGCCGCCATCTCCTCGGTCGTCGCGCCCGACCACTCTGCGCCCAGCGATACGTACGGCAACTCGGCCGTCATGCAAGCCTGCAAGCTTTTGGATCTGCTCGTCTGCGTCGCGCCCGATGACTTCCAACTGCACGAGTGGTTGTTCGTCACCGACA
>HF970636.1:75219-87324 GCA_000604205.2 Neurospora africana FGSC 1740
TTTGGCTCGCTCACTAGCCTTGAATCTTCACGCGACTCTACAATCCCAATATCCAACCTTCCGATTCCGGACTTTGTTGACTTACACGCCCCCGGTGACGACATCAACTCACAACTCACCACTATCACTTACACCACAACCATATACAACCATGGCTTCCATACTTGAGGTTCGTCTCTTCACATAATTCCCCGCACTACATCCTTACAAATATCTAACCCAAACGCCAAAATGTTCAGGCTCTCCAACCCCACCCAGAAGACCGTCTCCACCTCCGTCTTCACCGAGCCCGCTCCGTCATTCTCACCAGTCAAGAGTATTTCCTCTCCCCTTCTCCCCACCATTTCCCCTTTCTACTCACCCCTTTCCAGTCGGCCAGTCCATAAGGGGTATTAACTAACATGTCCCAGACTAGTAGAAATCCGCGCCTCCCAACGGACCTTCGAAGGCGCTTACATGCGCACCGCCCTGTCACAGTTCTCCTTTGCGCTCATCATCCTCAGGATCTTCACTTCGGAATTCTACCCTATCGGCGCGCTTTTTGCCGTGTACGGAGCCGCGGTCATGTTGGTGGCCATTTATAGGCGGTATGAAGGGAATCGACAGTTTTTTGATCAGGAGGTTGAGGAGGATTTGGATGACGACGAACATGATGGGACCGGGACAGCGACAGGGTTTGATGGACAGGTGCGACAGGGTGATGGAATAGGAGGAGGACAATGGCTGGAAAGGAGAAAGACGGTGATGGTAATCAAGAAAAAGTTCAGGACCAGCGCGAATAGTGTGGCGTTGTTGACGGGGTTGAGTTTTCTGGCGTATGTGACGTTGATGGTGTTGTTGTGGAATTTAAGTCGGTAGATTATGCTACGCGGGTTGGAAAAAGTTTTCATTGGGATCACTTCATTTTCCTTGTATGTCGCAAGTGATATCAGGCAAGTATATGCAGCATTAAAATGGCAATTCTGTTTAGAGTAAGAGTCTATGTGCATCCTTCGGTGTGCATCTAGGGGGCAAGTCTGAAACATGAAGAAAGTATGGTAGTCATCAAAGTCCAGCGAAATATCATGAGGATAACTCTACAAGAGCAATGAAGAAAAACCCAATTTAAATGTCCGTTTAACAGGTCGAATCGAAGCATAAGTAAGTACAAAGCAAGTAGAAAAAGGGCGGGAAGAAGGTTATAAAGCGAAACAAAAATTTTATAAGCCAACAATGAATCCAGCTATAATCCGTGTACTGCTGCAAATTTTGTTTTCTGTCCCAGTCTCTGATCATGACATGAACAACAAAAGTTTAGCCCCTGTTGGTTTTATCAAGCGACAGACAAGAGAGAAACAAGAAAAAAATAACAAACACAAGTTTTTGAACAAGAGGGGAGAAATATCATCGAAGTGACAGACAAACAAGACGCCAATGGCAACATCACCACGTGAGCAGCGCTTTAACAAATCGCTGTTCTTCTCTTCTCCCCAAGCCGTTAGGCCGTCCAAGCCGTTCCGTGTGCCCATCCCGTCCCGCTCCCTCCAGAACCATGGTCAAGTTGGAACCAGTGGTAAAAGTCCATCTAGCAACTTTAAAAGACTCGTAGTATCCGATATCTTGAAGCAATCCTTGAAATCTCGCCTTTCTCTTCCATTCCTCTCTTCCGATTTGAGAACCCGAAATAATGGGTATCCCTTGTGCACACAGTGAGTCGCATGACCAGTCAAGCCCACTTCAATTTGACAATGGTGGTCTCCTTGACGGTTGTACTGATCAAAGACTCGGTCTCATCATGACAAGAGTGGGTAACCTTGTAAGATATCATCACGTCCCAGCCCGTCTCATGTGATGTATCCCGTGCCGCAACAACCCATTCGATCTCACTGGGCACCCGGTTTCCCGATTCTCTCTCTTGCATCTGAGAGGTCTGGGTGACATGCGTTTTGATTAGTTGGGGTTGACTTTGGACATTTGTCGAGTGCCACAGGGAAACCATCTTCGACCGAGCCGCATTTTCTCCTCAAAGCCGCCATTTTGCACCCAAAAGGGTAAACGGTGGATATCGCAAATTAGTTGCCGTGAAATCAAGGTCTTGGAATTCCAGAATTTAATAGCCACCAGAAAATGTCTAGCGGCCAGATCCAACCCAGCTCGAACTCAGAGTTGATTCGGATTCCTCAATGCATCGACTTGCCCGCCATCCGTACTCGAACCGGTCGAGGCTCAAATATTGCGCCTATTGTAGTGGGACTTCAGTCCCTACATCCCATGGCCCTGCTGGTTTCCTCCTTCCCCATACCACACCGAATAGCCCTCAGCAGGCTTGGAATACTGATAAGGTTGCTGCCACGACGCATAACCGGTCGGGGGAACAGCTCCAGCTGAGATGGCCGAATGAGGATCCTGACTTGTTCCCGAGACGGTATCAATTCCAGGGATAGTAGTGGCAATCGGGGAAGGATAGATATCGCTAGACATGGCAGACGACTTGCGATCGTAAGGGCGACCGCCACCGCCCATTTGTGAGGCCGGAGGATATTGCTGGCTGGCCATGCCCTCGCCGCCGCCGCCAAAAGACATGGAGCGGGAGGGAGGGGCAGGGTAGCCGGATGATGACCACGCTAGCTCATCCCGCGAGGACTCGGAGCCCATGGATGCTGCTGACCAAGTGGCGGATTGGGGAGCGTGAACCGTGTAGGGAGAAAATGCGGGGGTGATGGGGGATTCACTCGTGTAGGATCTCCAGTTCGGGTTTATATCGCTCGGTTTGGATGTATTCGGACCGGCGTCAGGGGACATCCAGTTGGCCATGCCGTGCTGTCCATATTCGTAGGATCTAGTGCTTGTGGCACTTGGGGGAACTGTAAACTTGTCAGTAAGATCCACCCTATGTCTCTTTGGTTTTTGACCTACTCTTGGAATCTGGGGTGTACTCTTCTGTACCCGAAGGCTTCATGGGGGGTGGCATGTTCGTGATTGATGCTAGTGACAAATGCGGATAGTTGGAATGACCGTGAACTTCTAAGGAAACCCCGCTCTGCATCGCCGGTGATGAAGATGTGGACGTGGTCTTAGGTCCGGTGGAAGACCTTTGTGCCGACTTTTGTCGGGTTTCTTGCGAGGGTTGTTGATCCACTGGGTAGAAGCTGCATTCTTTCTTCAGGCGAATGCAGTTGACACATCGAGCCTGTACGTCGTTCTGGGACGGGATGCACCTAATCTTCCTGCGACGGCAATGCCCTGCATTTACGGTCAGTATAAACTTAAGTGAGCTACTTTGGTCTTGAATGAAACTTACCGCATGCAACGGATGTTCGATGATATCCTAGTTTGTTCCTTCTTTTCTCTCCTGAAAGACCTTGGTCAGGCGTGATTGGGTCTCGCGGGGTGGGCGGCGGTTGGCTTGTTTGCGATGCAGACATTGAACGCTTCGGCTTCGTCGCGAACGGGTAAGAGTCTGATCGATCTCTGCCCGTCTCTGGGCTGTGCCTAAGATCCATCCCTGAGGATCCTGGAGGCGGAACGGAATAAGGCATGTACCCGGAATGCTGGATATCCATGTCTGTGCCGTTCTGGGGCGGTGGCGGAGGATACTGAAATGACATTATGTCTGTCATGGGCACTGACGAGACGGCAGGATATATAGCGGAATTGCCAGATAGCCAGCTTTCGACTTTGGATGTGATAAGGGGCGAATGGGCGCTTGTCATCAAACGATCCTGCTCTAAGTCGTTCTACTAACTGGACAGGGGACTTTGGGGTTGCCGCACGTTTCGACCAAATAACGAGAGATGGCGGGAGGCGGGTAATGACCGGAATTGCGGGTGTAGTGGTCGATCGTGACCGAGTGGCCGAATACCGTGGTTCTTCAGTGATCAGTGCTGATTCTCCGCGTCTGGGGTATCTATGTTGCAGAGGCCTTGAGGAATGTGTTAGCGGGTGGTCCGGGATGCCGAAAACCGGGCTATGGGTCAAAACCAGTGGGAAGAGATAACTATAAACTAATTTGGGTACCAAATTCGTGAAGGGGAAGTGCAAGAAGTACCTCTACGAATGATCAGAAGTAGATGAGCCGGAGAACAGGTAGTGAGTAGGCGGGCCAATGAAAATGGCAAATAACTTGGAATTTGCGACAGCCGGAATAAGAGGACCAGAGCAAAATAGCGGCGTTGGACACACCCCTTTTTTTGTTTCTGGTTGGGCTGAAGAGCAGTGGCAGCGGCAACTCCCTAAGGGATGCTGATGCAAGGTGTTGACGCAAGCAACAAGGAGTTGGGCTATATTCGATGTTGAATATGGCTGCCTATAGACCAAGATATCAGCTAGTGCCAACGGAAGTGGAAGCATATCAGTGATCTGATGGGTCTGCCTACCTTGAGGTATACTAGGGGAATGCGGGTAGTATCTGGAGAAGCCGGCGCCTGCTGACTGCAGTTTAGGGAGTCTTTCTACCGTGCTCAGATGCACAAAAGCGAGGAGATGCTTGGTCTGAAACCAGAGCCCCAAGATTTTGCGTAGGTCGCGTTGAAGGCTACACACACCTGTTCTGATAGCCTATGTATATCGTTGAAATATATCTATGTACTGGCCAAAATAAGGTCAATAGCCAAAGCAACAGATTCCGCCGCTGCTGTTTTTTGGACGTTTCCCACCAGCTGGCGTTGGATGTTGTTTGGGAAGTTGCAATTCTGCGCTTCTAGGTATTAACAGGGTCGAAGTGAGAACTACTAGCCGCAAGTATGGTGTACGAGCGTATAGTGCTTGTGCGTTGAGATACTGTAGTCGATGATGCCCGGTTTGCAACTTGCAAGGGGGAAACGGTCGAACCCGGCTGGGTCAGGGAGGGTTCCGGCAGGCTATGAGACGTCGGCCACTTGCATATGTCAAAGGAGCCGCGCCGAGTTGAACGATACTGGGATCCAGTCAGGTTCGTCGGCTAATCTGGTATTGACTGTACAAGTGATATTGCAGTGGTGGTCAAGAAGTGCTCGAAAAGCTGGGCCGTAACTCAGCTTCAGCCAGACGTCTGCTGATACCATACCACGAGAGATACAACTCGCTAATCCTGGGAAAGCGCACGAGCAATAAGCCGTGAGAAGGTCCTGATAATTCAGTTTGTCCGATCTCAAGCCGTTTTTTGTCGACGGAGGGGAGTGGAGAACCCTACTTGATCAAAGCAACCGACGATGCGAGAGTGAAATAACAGCTTCTACGCCACACAACAATGCTGGTCGCAGATATAATGGTAGGCCGGGGTAAGCGACAGTCGGTATTGAGGTGAAATTGCTGATATGCCAGAGTATCGAGGATCGACGAGCCCTGGCAGGCACTTTCAAAGGTTGGATACAGTCGTGATTGGAAGATTAGAGGTGGTGTTGTGGTCTTTACGCTCTGCGCTTTCCTTTCTTTTTCTGACTGTGCTTCGTGGTTTTTTTGCCCGACTGCGGCGGCTGTTGCGATTTTTATTTGTAGGACTTTTGCAGCGAATGAGCTCTTGGCCCCAGATGTTGCTCAGGAAAAGGCGTCCAAAGTTGAACGCTTATGCTTGAGTGCTGATTCAGTGGTTGTTGAGGCTGGTGCTCGTCACAATAACCCAAACGTTTGGGGTCGTCATAGGTCCGAATGAGTGTATGTAAAGTTCGGAGGGTAGGCGGGTCTCGGGGGAGAAAAAAAAGAGGGACCTGTCTCAAGATGAAATGAAACGACCGCGCGTTGACCAGGTGAAGCAATGCAACTTAATGCATCGAGATTGAATGGAGAATGAGGGAGTGTTGGGATGGAAAGAACAAGGCAACGTCCGCCTAAATCTCAAAGTGGAATATGATGCAAGAAGCAGTGGCGAGACTGTGCAAAGAGACGAGGGCACAAGGGCAAAAGGACAAAAAGGTCACATCGATTAAAGGACGTGAAATATATTAAAGACTCTTGTCCTTTTCCCAAATCTCTTTATTCCCCCGGACCCCTCCAATCCTTGCACAGTCACTCTGCCACTGGCAATGAACGTAAGAGGAAATGGGCAAGGAAAAGTGCACTGCACTGCGAGTCTGAATGCTGTTGGGGCCGGAGCATGCCAGACAATGGAGCACCGGACATGGAAGGAACCCAAAAATGGCTCTAGGCAATCACAAGCCAAGGGCAGAGAACGAGGAAGTAGCCCGAAGCTTGCATCCTCAACGGTTTGAACGGCATGTTCCAGCCGAAAGTTCGGGTGCTTGGTCAACTCGATATGCCTGCAACTTTGACGTTAGTTACTGCTGGCTTTCGGTGTCATGAAGTAAAAGTAAATTGAAGGAAATCGTCAGTCTAGACCTACGGGCCTTCCCACCCCAGGTCCTCACATGATGGGGGATGGTATGCTCTCTCGAAAGCGGACTCAACCACAATAGTTACCTTGGAACGACTCCCTTTGACCAGTGCTAAAAGGCTGAAACACCACACTCAACCCCCCGATCAGCCATCGGACTTTTCGGAAGGAAAACTCTATTTCCTTCCATTGCTTCCACCACTAACTTGATCAACCGACCTGGGCTTCCTAGACTCCGGTTATTGTTTCGAGGGATGCAGCACCTCTACCGAACGCCATGGTACGCTGCACTCAACGTCGATGCCACGTTGGTGGACTCATCGATGTTTGGCAACGAGTTTGTATATGCACGAGGTACCCTTTCCATGGTCGACAGCCATCCCTTAATATCACTCTTGTACCCCTGCACGCGCATGTGAGTACCTGTGCGCAGCTGCCCGGACTGCAAGGTACCTGAACACTCAAGCTTGGTACTTGGTGTCTCAGGTACAGTAGAAGATGCTTGGTCGGGGAGACTTGGCTAGACCCCCTTTCCTGCGTATATCGCTGGAATGATTTGACCAAGCGTTGCCTTATGCCCCTCCCTCCACTCATCGAAGCTTCTTTGTTGCCACTCGGCCCGGCCCAAAGAAGACGCTGAGATGACATGCATACCTAGCATGCTTTAGTGAAGCCTTGTACCCTTGCATGCGCGAAAGAGTGGCATCCGGCGGGAAGGGTAGGGTCCCCTGTGAACAGGATCGGATCTTGGAGTCCTCAGATTTCGACATGGAAGGTGATCATATGGGACAGCCTGTGATGCTGTGTCGGTGTTGTTGGTCCTCTCATAACGAGACCCAGATAAGGCTCAGCAAAGAAAGAGAGCCCGCGGATAGTGGCCACGAGCGTTTCGTAGTGGATGTCTGCGCGAGGCCTGCGTGTTGGAGCCTGACCTCGGTCCTTTGTTCAACAGTCAGAGTAGCCATGAGGTTTGTCCTTGAAGGTTATCATGGACTTTTTGTCAAAGAATGCGCCCCTGCCAGGCCTAAAAAGCCTGCTTATCCCTGGCACGTCTGTGCAAATAAATGTCAAGGATCACATACCTGTGACTGCCATGATAGGTTCAGGACTTGTCTGAGCCCTGGGATCATTCCCGTTTGGAGTCAAGCGTCTCGTAAGCCACACCACTTGTAAAGATGCCAAGAATGCGTAACCCCCCTTGTCCGTCATCCTTGTTGCAGTTGGAGCTGTCCTTCGTTTGGGAAAAGATTGTTCAATTCTTCCACTAGTCAGCCAAAGCGTCATGCTTGTGGCTTTTGCAAATCATCGACTTGCACCCGTCTCGTATTATGCTTTGCGCCGGGACGGATATCAGTCTGGTCACTCCTGTCTGGAAGGGACACGATCCGTCAGGCCCGGAGTACCTGTCAGGGCTTGTTGACCCTTAGCAACGTGGCAGATGAATGCGAGTCCTGGTGTGTTAACATGGACACTCTGGCGCGGACTTGTGAACTGAATGTAAGCAACAGATGAGAAACTTAGTACCATGGCACCTGATGCGCTTCTGCAGTTAGTACTTTCATGCATGTCTCTTTGAGCCCGGGCCTAACGAGAGTCAAAAAGGTCGTTACCGTACCTTGCATCAGCTAGTTGAAAGGTTCTCGGAGTCATTTTGTGTCTGTCGTAGCAACAGTATGGGGCCTGATATTCGGAAGAAACGATGATACTAGCCAATCTCGCAGCTTTCCACGGTTGCTTTCGGTCTCTCTTTATTCATGAACCGGTTGCTCCAGCTGCAGTGCGACACAGGACTGTAGTTGCGATATTGGCCATTTGGCACTTGCGCAGTGATATGGCAGATGCTGCTATCGCTGGAAAACACTCAAGCTGGTAAAATGCTGGCTAGTATATAGCGCTGCTGGGTCGCATTGGGAGCCATGGAAGCCTCCCTGCGATCATGTAACGCTGCAAGGGCCGCATCCCCGACAGGGTCGTCTTGATGGACGCCTTGAGGACAGTCTTGCGATGTTGAAGTTTTTCAGACCAGGCCTGGAAGCTGTTGCTGCTGAGCAAGCGGGTGTGGCCTATATCGTCAGAGGCTTGGGCTAAGAGACCGGTGAGCGACATCACGCTATTTTTCAAGCAGCATCCATGACTTGGGCAGTAATACTGAACTCAACGGTCAGCATACCCGATAACAATCCTAGCCTGTCGGTCTGTGTAACAAGCTTTTGAAACCCGTCAACCAACGGTCTCAACAAAGAGATATGTCGATGCTTGATAAGGGGGCCAGGGCAGCCAGTGTCTGGACGGGGGAGATGGGAGCCCAAACTCAATGACTACCTCTAGAGATCGGGGGATGTCTCTGTTCCGACATGGGGAATATGGATCAGCCCTGATCTCTCGATACAAGCGCGCTTGTAAGCAGTGTGTCGATGGGAGATTGATCGCCGCCAAGGGTGTGATTGACAGCCAATTATCCAAGTCTCGGTCGAGAACAATGGCTTCTTGGATGTGCGTGGTTAAATGACGTGCGAATGCGAAAAAGGGCCAGTCTGAGTGTCGTCCAGTGCAGCTCAACCGGACAGCCGCCCATGTTCTGTTGCCAGGATTCGTGAAAGTGGTGACGATTCATGACAATGCTGCCGAGCATGTAAAGGTGAAGCGATCGATGACTTCCCTTCACTGTTCATACAAGCGATTGAAGGATGGACTGAAGAGAGAAAGTTTGGCAGGGTTGAAGTGAAGTCGGCAACTGCCTGGTTCCTGCTGGCTCAGTGCGGTCAGAGCCTGCCGCCGGCAAAGCACGTACCCAGTTGCAGGAAAAGAAACGAAAGGCCAACAGCGAATAAGTAAGAGGTACCTGTGCACTCATATAAGGTGCAGAGGTACCTTGAGATGGAGATCGCTGGGACATCCTGCTTGGTTGCAGCTCTTCTTAGGTTTGCACCTGCCTTGTGCGATATCTCAAAACTAAGTCACTCCGGCCCGAATTGGACGCGGAATGTCGACAGTTTCCCCTCGTCTCTCTTTGAAATTTTCACACAGCAGTGGTTAACTACTACCGCCCCTGACAGGCGACAACTAGAGGTACCTACCTAAGAGCGCGAATGAATTGGATTGCGGTCGGTGTGACGCAATGTCGATGGGAGGGGTGACACCAACGAGGACACTCGACTCTCAACCCCCGACATGATTTCTACTGGCTAAATCAACAGTCACTTCAGTATCTTACGTTGGAAACGATCATCTCTGCAATGCTGATATCAGCTCTGTCGAAAGGAAATGTACGCCACCAAGGCTTTCGGGTCATTACTTAGCGACGTCGTCCTCCTCCCGCATGGCTACTGGGTCCGAACCCTATTACATTGAGGGGACATAACGTTTTCCATTCCATTACCTGACCACTTGGCGATGCCTTGGACAGCTCTACATCTACTAGTGTATTTTTCAAGAGGCATGTTGATTAGTAGGTATCCTCGCACCTTCAAGGGCACAGTCAACACGTAAACACGCTCGACTAGATATAGGTACTCTCGTATGGTGAGCGACCTCGACATGGCCGGCAATACAATGAGGCAACCAGAAACACCCAAGAAGCTTGATTCTACGAGACACATCTAGACGCATCCATATTAGCAAGACAGCAGGTGACAGGTAACCCACCGAACCCTCCCGCAAAACGCGACCCTGAAACGGCTACCGTGACGCTACACGGCCTGTTCCGCTCAGCCTTAGCTGTCCCGATGAGGGCGGCACGCTTAAGTTTGTCCACTTGCCGCTGCGGCTGGCTGCTAGCTCCGGTATTTCCAAGCATTAGACGCTCTTGCGCGCTTGTGGCCGTTAGAAAAATGTAACAAGCCTCGCCAATGGTGACGAAACCTCCAGGACTTGATGTTGGTGATATCTCTTCGCCAAAGCGCCATCGACCACCTCCAGTTGTGCTCCACCTCGCAAACCAAAATCCGCACATAAACACTTTTGGTTCTCGAGCACTTGAGCGGGTTTCCTGCACGGCCATACAAGCGCTTTAATATCGTCGGATCTTCGGTTCACCTTCCTCGAGCATGTGGCAGACGAGCCTTGGCAATGACAAGGGTTCGCTCACGACTTTATTCCTCGCACATTATCCAGTAACCGGCAATGTCCGGATCCCAGCAATACACTTTCCATTATACATCTCGTAACCATTCAGTTATATGCGTCGAGCCACCGTCATGTCCAGCGTCATCCTGGTTTAATTACTCTACATTGTCACTGGAGCGACGATACCAACACATTTCCCCTTTAGCCAAAATACCCTGATACGTGCTTGAGGCCATACAAGTCCATATTAGGCCATAGACGGCCTCTGCAAAGCCGGTGGGCGGTCCGCCTAACATCGCGGGCATTGACTTGTTGCAGGTCAATATCTTGATTGATCTAACTTTGCGCTGACGATGGCCGCCGTTCCGACAGCAGATGCCCAAAGCTTGTTTTCTTGCATCACGAGGAGCATACTTGGCGCATTTCGAAGACATTATCAACGCACAACCTCCTTCCGAGCTAGTCAGAGCTAGTGTGCTGCTGATACCGATGGCGCGACAGCCCCCGGGGCTCGTTTGACCCTATCCGAAGCTTTGCAGAACGAAGGGCGAGAGTGTTGGGGCTTCTTCTCCATCGACTTCCATTCCGTAGCCCTACATCCTGAAACTGTTGTTCTGGAATCCTTCCCTTTATCTCGACAATTCGTCCTACGATTACAGCAGAGCTAACGGGACTTGCGGCGAAAGCAGCGAACTAACAGACCGCTTCCGCTTGCTTCCAACTTGTTACATCGCATGTTGCCATCGCGTCTCCTGGGCCAATAGATGAAACGCTATCTGCTCTGGAAGATGTTATTGACTTGCAATGTAGTCCTGTTGATGGCAACAACAAAGAAGGGGCACCAAGATGGCAGTCTCACACAATACCTTACGAGCCGACTACCATCCGTATCACTGTGTATCTATGTGCGATAATCTGTCTATTATAGGATATGTTGCAGAGCCGGCATAAGTTGTAGATCCTACCGAATGGATGAGAATCATAGGAAGGAGGTCCAATCAGTCTACTAGTTCGAGTAGTTTTGACGACGATAAAGCTAACATACACGAGGTAGTGGCGACATCTGAACGCTTCATCATTCAACAGCTACAGAACATCGTAACCAGGCTGACCAGGCAAGCTAGGCTCCTGCCTCTCGGTCCCGAATTCTCTTTTGGCTCTTCTGCAGTCTTTAGCCAATAACAGATGCGTAATACCGGGGCAAACACATTCCTGAGAACCCTTGAACTTGCGAACTTGCGAATGGAATAACAGACTCTCTCTCCTTTGAAGCATTTCATGCGGGCCACATTTCACCATGATCGGTCTTTGCAACTGGTCCATGAAAGGTCACTGTTTTCGCCATGCCTCCTTGTTGCTGTAGACTTTGCTCTGACAATACCAGCACTGCTCATCTACCTCATACCTGTCTGCTTCTTCTCGGTTCTCGCCCATACTCCATAGTAAGCATTCTTTTCGAACAAAAGCAAGGGAGGTTAAGGCCGGAGCTCACTGGAAAACAACCCCTTCCTTGCTTGGCAACCAGATGTCAGGTACCCTGGCCTGTCGAGGGCGACTGCCGTTGTCCTTGCCATCAGCCCCCCTTGCCTGAATGATGGGACTTGTCATATTTCATATTTTGCCCTTTCTTTTTTCTACTTGTAGTGGTTACGGTTGGCAGATCCTCCCAACTCCCAAACATCTGCCAAAAGCGATCGACGTCGAAAAGATCTCCATACATACTCCGCAAAAAGAAACGAGCCGGTCAACAACCG
>HF970636.1:88093-105744 GCA_000604205.2 Neurospora africana FGSC 1740
GGATGTTTGCTGCGCTTTGACTTACCTACTATATAGCTGCCTGGAGCATGGACCCACCAGCTCCAAACTGCATACTGCATTCAACGAAACAAAGAAACACAAGATCTCCTGCCAACATGGACACTCTGCGATTATGAAATAACCGAGCGTCGAAACAATGGGACGTTATCACGAAGAGGTCTTCACCTTTCGGATGACTCGTAACTTACTTGCCACACCTCCTAAGCATGAGCCAGTCCGACCATGAAGAAAAGCAAGGGAAAAAATCGCGGTAACACAAATCTTAGACGCCGACGTTGCCTTAACACTTGCCAGTCATTATCTGGTAAGTGAGGATGGAAAATACAAGACCGAGCAAGCAGTGAACCATAAAAATCACGGTCCCAGGGAAATGAGGGAGAAAGGGAAAACAAAAGGAAAGAAGAACAACGACAAAAAAACCCAAGTGACCCTGCTCCAAGTTCAAGAACTTACTGAACGTTCTACTAACCTCCCTCGCGCTATAAAATGTAAATCTCCAATCTTTCTGAGCTAACCATTATCTCAAGAGAACAAAATCATCTACCATCCGTCCCCCCCAAAAAAGCTCCGAAAGAAGCGGGAGTAGGCAACGGCGGCAAGTGACCGTAGTTGTAACACCGTCCTTCGCAGGAACACTCGTAACCTATCCTTCCCTATAACGATGACATCAAAACTGACGACGAGCAAGGGAAAGTAGAATCACAAAGTACATGTTGGCGATGTTGACACTGCCCAATCATCATCCGGCCAAGAGCCTCTGCGAAAAGACATGGACATAAGTAGATAGCAGGATGCACAACTCGCCAGATTATCACAGCAGTAGAATTATGGACCAAAGGAAATGATGAAGACGAGAACCAAAAGGAAAAAGCGCCTAAAACATTGATAACACTGAGCCCAGCACTAACACCAACACCAAGTCCCAACAAGCATCTTGGTACAGCCACATAAACCTCATTCGACATAACTATCCCTCCTCGAAAAGAAATTGTAACCTCTAGACAGAAATAGCACTACCAACCCTCTCCAGTATCTTCGGCTTCATCATCACTGCTCCTTCTTCCGCATAAGAAGTGGGAGTAGGCGATGGCGGCAAGATGACCGTTGCTGTTCCTGTCCCTGTCTCTGTCCCCCCCTTTGCAGTCACAGTGGCCATCGACATAGCTGCTGGAGAGATATTGTCGAGCAGGTTTTGTCTCTTGACCTTGACATTGGCATTGGCGCTGGCTTTCTTGGTGGAGGTGAGAAGGTCTTTCTCGTGCTTGAGAAAGTTCTCCCCGAGGAAAGTGAGGAAAGCATCGACGTCTTGGGTGGTGCTCATGGCGCCGAGACTTGCGCGGACGATACTGTTGAGAGAGGAAAGGGGCGTTAGTATGACTTGGTAGATGGGATAAAGTGGGTAGAAAGAGGCAAAAGAGATGAAAGAGACGAGGAAGGAAAGGGGGAGAACGGAAAAATAAAAGAAGGAGCGGACGTACCCCGTGGGAAGCTCATTAATAACGCTCAGCCCATTCGAGCCACAATGATGACCAGCGGACTTGGCCCTGTTCAACTGCCACGGCTCGTACTGAAGTGCCGTGAAAACTCCTCCGGGGTTGCAGACGCCTAGAAACGTAGAAATCCAGTGTCAGCACCTTTCCCAACAGGTAAGGAAGATCCAGGGGGCAGGCAAAGGCAGACTCACCACCAGACCTCACATAGATCCCCCTATCATTCGCCATCTTCTCCACCATCGCATAACTCTCATACGTCCCATCCTCCCTAAACACGTTAAACGCCAGTGTAGCGCCCTGCACCCTCGCATCACCATACACTTTGTGCCCCTTCCCGTTTTCCCATAGGTCTTCATCTCCAGAATGATAAACCCTGCAAAGCGGCTGTCCATTGTCATACTGCATCCCTTTCATCCCCTGGTACAATCTCCTCACCAGCATCGATGTATGGGCAGAGATGTTCTCCATACTTCCGAACAGCTCTTTGTGAACATCGATTGCCTCGCCCAAGGCTAGGATGCTATGAAAAGGGAGCGTCCCGTCTTCCAGACCCTCATGTAGACCGCCGACGTGCTCGCTCCCATCCCCATGGGTGTTGGTCTCCAACCCCTTGCTTAGATGCCATGCGCTTCCGATGGTGCTGACCAGACTGACGGTGCCTCCGCCAAAATATTTTCTCAGTGCTAGGATATGGCCGGAGTCCTTGCGGACGATCAAGCCACCCACGTCGGGGAAGCCGAAGATCTTGTAGAACGACACGCAGGTGAAGTCGGGCGCGGTATCAGGGTCTTCGAAGACGTGAGACATATCGCTGGTCATAGCCAAGGCGGCAGCATCCAGAAGGGTATAAGTATTGCGTAGTCTTTTGGTCCTGTCATGTCGGATTCTGCCCGTCCAGGTGAGCGGTAGTCTGCGGCCCGTCAGGTTGCTCTGCCCGGGATAGGCAAAAAGAGCAAGACTACCAGCTGGTTGACCAAAGGTATTCCTCCCATCAACCCACTCCTCAACTTCGGCGTCACTCTCAAAGCACTTGTGGCTATGCGGTCCCTTGGTCAACTCACGCACGCCGACAAGGCTGGTGTGTGCGTCGCGATGGTAGCCATACCAGAAGGAGCCGGTGCGGGTCTGCTCAGCGAGGTCGCGGAAGCAGTCGGCGACAAGCTTGATGGCCGCGGTGGCGTTGGCGACGAAAACGAGGTCGAAATGACGTGGGTCCGCGCCGAGGAAACGGAGGGTCTTTTCGCGTACCGAGTCGACCATGTCACCGGAGAACTTGGCGGGCTCGTTGGCGGAGTGGGGGTTACCGTAAAGGTTGGCGCTCATCTTCTGAGCGAAGCGCTTGACGGTCGATTGGGCGTAGATGGTAGCGCCGCTGTGGTCGAGGTAGATACCTAGTCACCGTTAGGCTGGAGCTGAGAACAACGAGGAGAGATTAGGATGGAGGAGGAGGAGAATGTAAGGAGCCAGGACTTACCATTGTTCATGTGAGGATACTCTTCTTTGCGTATTAACTCCACTGGCTTGTCGTAGGATGATTCAGTCAAAGTGAGACGCTTGGTGCCCGACAATGGGACTGTACGCCATATGTTAGCTCAGGTTAGCTCGATTTGGCATGCATGATTCCTAAAATTGCGGAGGATGAGTGAAGCGATGTGCGAAAAGGTAGCTAGGTCGAATGTGTTCTTACAGTTGATGGAGGTTAGAGCTGGATATTCGGACGATGTCTTCTCCTCTGAAGATGGCCTAGTGCTATCACTCCTTATTGTAACAGCACGACGCTCTCGTCCTTTTCTGGAAAGGCGGTTGAGAAGATTGAGACGGCTCATGGTGAACAAGACAATGGTAATGGCGTGATGTAAAGATCAGGAATCTATGTCCACTTGGTGTTATGGAAGAGGGCATCTAGACCATCTTAAATACTCTTCGAAGACGACTTAACCTCTAAAACTGAGACCTTCCTAGGTTATGAGAGGATCCTGTGCGGATGTGTCTTCCCCGTATCCGATGGCTCGGCTATCATACCCCGAGAGCCAGCATAACGTTTTCTCACAAACGTATGTTGAGAGCGCCATTAACATGACAAGCTGAACATCACGAGGGAGTATCTACCAGAAGGGAAAAGGATAGACTCAAGAGCTGGAATCACTCAACCTGTAACGTCGACCGCCACCAGATCCAGAAGGTAGGACAGCGTCACGAACGATGAACGACGAACTGTTGCTCTCGGAGAGCAAATAGAACTCAATGGACTCCAAATCCAAGCACGCATGGAGTTTTCTCAGCGCTACCGGATGTCATGCTAGAGATAATGTATGGGAACAGAGACCAATGGGAACCTGGATTGAGGGTGTTGTCGAAAAGGGTGGGTCAATGTTGCTCCACGGTATCCATGTGCACACATCCGTGGGTGTATCCATGTGCTCATGGCGAAGATCAACAGGGACATGGGAGACCTTGTTGGTTTGTTAGCGTTGAAGTCCGCAGTACACCATGGGATCTATGACCGGTGGAGAGCCTCACCACCCAAGTGTTGTCCTGGCTGATCGTTTCCTTTTTGGATCTTCGAAGTTCAGCACATACTCGTTGACTTTGACCTACGAGTATCCGGCTTCTTGCTGTACCGACTCTAGGGATGTCCACTCCACGCCTGGCAGTTGGTGAATGGGATGATAGCACAAAGGGTCGGCGTCCGACCTATTGATACTGATAAGAAGCTGAGCTGATCTTGTTATACCACCCTCAGGCTGTTGCCCCAGAACTCGCTGTATGAGTTGATACTAGGTAAGAAGCAGAAGCGCGGAGTTCCGCTACTAGAGTGGCCCAGTTGAAATATCAATGCAACGGCTTCATGTGATGGTCTGCTTCACGCACCATTGCCTGTCGGATATGTCCTGTTACAAGATAACCTTGATGCAGCTTTCGCCAGGTGATGCCGTATGCGTGAGTGTCTCAGTTTAGCCCCATGGGGTGGGATGGGTTACATGGTTGAGGTAGCGTAAGATGGTCCTCAATATTAGCCCCGTTGATTGGAAAACTGAACAGCGTTGGCCCAATGTTTGCATTCAAAAGGTCAGGAGCCCTGATCTTTGGGAATGCTATCGACTGCCAACACGGGCGATAGCAGCAAGTCTCTCTCGTGAAGACAAATGGCCCATTGGAAGGTGGACTTGACCTCGTGGTGAAGGTAGAATAGCTTGTAACGCAACCTAAATCGGAAGACGGTAGACACGGCCGTCAGAAGCTATAGCCTGGACCGGATCAGCCCTTCATTCTGCAAAATGACAATTTCGACGAGCAGTGATAAAGTACATGGGCTGATACGCTGCTCTGATGTTGTCTCTTCTTGATTTGATTGTTGTTGGGTTTCATAAGGACCGTCAACACAGCCGAACAAGCATTACTCTCCACAGCCAGCTGGACCGGGCCGGACGTAGGTAGATCATGACGTCGAAGTAACTAGTTCGTTAGAGACCGAGGTATGCTGAGGCGAGTGAGACCGCGGGAGAGCCCGGACGTTGGCCGACTGTTGGTGTGCTGGATTGTCAGTGTAGTAGCCCGTATTTCCAGCTGTTGCTCAGCACAAGACAGCTGAGTTTGATCCGAGTTAATCCCAAAGCACTGAATGACAGAGACAAACCAAGTCGAAACACACCGTTAGCGTCTCTGGATTGTAAGATAGACATGACTTTGCGCACCGTTGAGTTGGCTGAGGCCGAGGGACTGGAGATCACCATGGAGTTAATCTCTGCCAATTGTGATAATGTGTTCATGAGGTAGCAATCCCATGGACGATCATGTCCCAAGCACAATGTTATGATGTCCATATCCACAAGGTTGTATGGAACCGTTCTTCACTTGGAAGGGTAGGGGCAAGTGAGACATAAAATGAGGCTGTAGACAGTGGTATGGGGAGTGAGGTGAGAGGGCTGGAGAATGGCAGAGGTTGTCAAATTGAGGTAAAGTCCATTAGGTTTGATGATTGGTGAAGATTGCAACCCTCCTACCCCGTCGGCTATGACATGGATTGTACCTTCCCACAGCAGTGAAATTGTCAGCAAGAAAAGGCAGAGCGACTCGGCTCCAGACTGGAATAGGGTCATGAAGTTTGATAGTGTGGAAGCAAGCTCCGAGTGGCTGAGAGTGAGACAACTTGTCATCAGTTCCTTCCCATTGGGACCACCACCTCATGGCACACTCACAGTTGAAGTGAGGCAGAAGGAAGGAACCACCAGATAGACTGCAGGATCGAAGAACTAACAGCTGCAAGGTGAGATGATGGCGTTTTGGTGGCTCTTGTTAGCGCGGGCTATCTGACCAGGCTACCGGTTCCTTATCAGCTGGCATCGTCAACCAAAGTGGAACCTACCTTAAGCTTGCACTCTGTGCGGACATGGAAGCTGCGGCCCGATCCCTTCTTGTGTTACCAAAGAACCATGCTGCGAGCCCAGATGAGCGAGTGAGACTTGAAGGAGTTCTTGCCTTCTCGAGGTCCGGTGCGCGTTAGCGAACAAAATTCTCAATGTGGAAGTTGGGTCTGGCAGTTACCTCGCTCTAGGTTCTTCTGTCACCATGTTTTGTCAGCAGACAAGATCTCTCGAGCTACTTCCAAGTTTCTGTCACTCTTGTAAAGCTGGTTTGAAACATGGATCTGCACCAGGAAACTCCGACTCGATGAAATAGGCAGCTTTCCTCCCAAGTCGCCAGCTTTCAAATGCTGAACAAACCCATGGACGCGAAAGGCAGACAAACTAGTGCAACTTGGCTGGGTCATTGACCGGTCGCAGCTCGGAGAATTCAGAACGCCAAAACGTCAAGACATTAGCAGGTGGGTTCAGAAACATCGCCCTAGTGAAGCCACTCGAGAAGAGTCAAGTGAAATGAAGTTGCAGTTGCGGCTGAAGAAGCAAAGAAAACGCCGAGTCTGACCGACCCATCATCCTATGTGAGGTTCTTCTTGAATCGTTAGCCGGGCGCCGGTTAATGAGCTAACTTGGAACTGGCAGGTACCATACGTACTTGACCCGGATTTGGTTATTGGTCACATTGGACAATCTTGGACCTAATCCTTTAGCGTTCATGTCGGTATTCCCCTCTGCCCATCGATAGACCTGTGGATACATGGCGTGTTGACATCGAGATGATGATGTTGCAGTTCCTTATCGGCGTTAGCGGTCGATCATATGAGCCCCGCTAAGTGTCCCCTGAGGGCCCCGCCCACAGGGCTCACGGCACGCTGACCCTTTAAGTGGAAGGCTAATGCAGTCCGGGGCCGCTGGGTTAGTGGAGGCCGCTAAAGGGATCTCCCTGTGGCGCCCACACAAAGCTCCACAAATGGAACTCTTCACAGCTCAATCTGCCACCCTCAAAGGTCGACCCAATAACCTTCCGTGGTCCAGCTTCACTTCATCACCATCACGGAACGGTGCCTCACTGGATGATAATCGCGGGTGACCCTGAGACTCGTACGATTATGACGGCTGAGAAGGCTTGGCAATATGTGTGGGAAGCTGTTCCGCATCCAACCATCAACACGAAGGACAGCAGTGGCCGTCGAAAGAAGTCATATCCAAACCGCTTGGGAAGCCGACACTACCACGGTCACCACGGCCTGCTAAGGTAAAGTGAACGAGATGAGACTCAATGATATCCTTTTCGGTACTTTCTTCAAGATACCTCATATGGACATCAGAGGTACTGGCTACGATTGTCCAGGGCTCTTTGGCTCTTTAGCCAACCCAACATGGATATATCTGGCCTTCCACCATCGTTTGCCTCGCCATTTAGGAGGGAGGGGAGGGGAGGACGTCAGCTGGGAAGACTGGGACGGTATCGCTTGTCCCCCTTCGATCTTGACTTGGCAGCCGCAATGTCTATTTCGAATCGGAAATAATCGCTTTCAGCATCTGATCATGCAACAGCAGTCAAATCTCCAGGCTGTCATCACGGCATTTGCATGGATCATCACCCTTAGCGATAGCATCACGGAATTCAACCCTACCAAGAAGCACCTCTCTCGGGGTGGTTTCCGCTTGCGTCCGTACTTCTATGCATGCAAAGAAAACCAGGGACGTGTGTTCAGGTACGTAGCTTGATAGCTTACATGCGCCGCACCCCCATGATAAAACTCCTAAATAACACCATACCGGACCGCTGACCGATGACCAAAAAGAAAACGATTTAAAAGGCGGGATCCGGAAATGAACCATTAGGCAATACCCATTTTTCCATCATTACCCTCCAGCATTCTCGACAACGTTCCGTCTTAACTTAGAGCATCAACACCATCGCACCGCCCAGCAAGGCAGCCACCACACCGGTCATGGAGCTCGTGCTGAAGCTGGCTCCGGCTACAACAGGTAGTGTGCCTGACGGCGAGGGCGCGCCTCCAGTGGTGTGCGCCGGATTAGTTCCGATAGGGGCAACGCTCGAGACCCCGGTAGCATTTGTCGGCACCGCGACGGGGCCGGTCTGAGTCACGGTCGCGGTATGATCCTCACAACCCGACTCGGAGGGGTGCGGGGCAGACCCGCTGTTGGTGATTTTGAAGTTGGCGCAGGTGATCCTCGTCTTGTTGGGGAAATGGAACACGATGCTGCGGTTGAGGAAGTAGGCGCCCGTACCCTCAACGAGCGACGCGTACTTGTCAACGTAGTTGGCGCTGAAGGTGGTACTGCCCGCAGGAATGGCGCCGTACTTGCCGGCCAAATCGCCGACCTGGCACGTCTCGGGCTTGCTCTTGTCGCAGACCGGGTCCTCGCCTCGCTCGGTAGGGTCAAGGTGAGCGCCGGTTGCGGTGCAGTTGCCGTTCTCGGGGACGGGGTTGACGTGAATGTGGTAAGCTGTGAAAAGGTTAGTTACTGCTCTCCTATCAAGCAAGGGTGAGTTATGTCGGGAACATACTGAAAGGGCCACCCTCAGGCAGACCGCTCAGTTCAACGTTGAACTGCACTCCAACACCGCCTTCGCCGGACTTGGCTACCACCTTGCCCTTGATGTTACCACCATTGGGGAAACCGTTCTTTTGCCAGGCGTTCTCGGGAAGGACCGCTTCGGCAACGAGACCAATGGGGTTGTTGGTGACAGCTGCAGCTGTGGGGAGCTGTTACAACCGCATAGTTAGCATTGGGAAGCTTTCCATGTCGTTGTATAGGTAGGAGGTCGAGGTTGATAACATACAGGCTTCTGGGCAGCAACACCGGTAGCGGCCGCGCCGAGGAGTGATAGAGCTACTGAGGTACGCATTTTGGATTGTGGTTATGCTGATAATCGATGGTTAGGTTGATAATGCTGACAAGTTAGTCTGGTGCGTTGTCTCGAGGTCAGTCTGTGCGACCCTTTTTCTCTTCAAATGCTGAGCGAGTGACTGATAGAGAGAAGGTAGAAAAAAAAGGCACGAGGAGGCGGAGGAAGACGACAACTTTAAATCAAAGCTGAACTCAAAGTCGGTCAGGATCCTCCGTCTATCCGTGCAAGGGACAAACAATCGAGACCTTGTCACCGGTTCCTTGGGTGGCGTTTGGGAGGACTAACTTCCACGTGTGCGACCCAACAGTGAAACTGACAACATGGGCGAACAACATACCTCGTTTTTTTGTTTTTGTTTCCTCGACCCTCGAAAATACCCGAATGCGTCACCAACTCGATTGACGTCGCTGTCCTCCAATCAAACTGTCCGTTGGTTGGATATATGGATGGGATGGGATAGGATGGGATGGGATGTAGATAAATTCAGGCAAGTTTGCACTGAACCCCCTTGCAACTGTTGTTTTGTTACTGTTGGATCTCGTGAGGGAAAAAAAACGGTTCGTTGTTTTCTTTCCTGCTTTCTTGTTCTTTTGACGTCTTTGGCGTTTTAGTACCGTTAGTCTTTTGCTTTTGAGCCGTACTAGGTAAAGTAAAGGAAGAAGGAGGCAGGCCAAGGAGAGTTTTCTTGGTGGTACCTCTTATATATCAAAAACAAATCTCGACTGTCCTTGTGTTCCAAGCGGAAGCGGGACCTCGTGGGAGATCTCGCTCGCTTGGTTCTGCTGTTCTGCTGCGGTGCTTCCACACCAAGTCCAGGGGCCCAGGTCAAGGCCAAGGAGGCCAAGGCAGGACAGGGGCGTAGTTCACCACTGTAACCTAGCCTAGCGAGCCTAGAGTACCTCTACCTTACCGTAGTAAGCCAAGCAGGCGGGAAGGAAGAGGCGGGCGAGAGGCGTTAACGGCGTAGCAGCAGGTTGGTAAGGTAGGTACCGTACCACTTGCACTACTACATTACCGCTGGACACACACAGGGCAGTGGGTTGTCACAGTTCAAGTGTTCGACAGGGCTAAACTAACGGGCTGTGTTCGTTGGGAGTTATTAGTGCTGTACACTACGCTACTTGCTGGCTAGCTCGCTAGCTGCATATGACAACCGAAGACAAGGGCCAGTTGCGATGGAAACGCCAAGCCACGAGTGTTTTATGACCTGTTGATCTTGTTTCTTTGATGGGATGGGATTGCGCCTGAAGGGAACTGGAAACAACAAAACAAAAAGTGGAGCGTTGTAGGAGCGGGATGCAATGCGGACGGAAGATTGCAGGGCCCTCGTTATACAATTACAATACAACCTGTCCTGGCTGTGTAACAAAGGTGAGTTTGGCGACACCTCTACTGGTAAACGGAAAGGAGTGCTGTGCTGGTGGTAATGCTGTGCTGGTGCTGTGCCATAAGCGGGTGGTGGGTGATAGGCCTTGACCTCCATCTCGGGGCTGGTGTACTTGCCCTGGGGCAAGTGGGTGTGGCAGTTAATTAAAGGAAATATCGATCTAACGTTGCTTCTAGCCCCTTGCCGAGAGGCACGTTCGAAATGAGCAAACTGTTTTGGATTGATGGTGAGCTAAGAAATCTCGAAGCCAAAAGCCGGGAAAGTGACGTGATGGTGAAGGGGGAAGTTGAAAAGGTAGAAATGTTGAAGGAAATGAAATGAAACGGCTCCTCTGCGGTGTTGGTTGTTGGTTTCGATACCTCTCGAGGTATCACATGGATGAGATGTGATGAGTGATCATGTATGCTTTTCCCACTTCACTTGTTGAACACCATAGTTCATTAATCTTATCACTTTGTGAATGAATTCAAACGGCATCAATATCCATCCGCACTCCGGAGCGGTTGTGGTAGTCATTTGCCTCATCACACTGAAGCATTTCATCCATAAAAGGTAATCATTTTAACCGCCCGTCCAAGGCTCCAAGCATTCCCATGACCAACTCCGAACCCCACCGTTTGGAGATCAACACCCGCTAAAAAGGTGTGCTGGCGATCGTCCTATAGTAAATGATTGGCGGTAGCGTAGAACCCCACTACTACCTAGGTGAAGTCGCTTCGGTAAAAACAACCGACGAGTAAAAGATCCTTGTGTTGCTATTTGTGGCTGATGAATATTACCGTACAGATACCTTAAACTCCGCTGTGGAATAGTATAATATAGATGTAGTATAGGTGATCTGGCGAGCGGAAGGATCGGACGCAGTTTAATCTCAGCCTCCCCATTCCCTTTTTCACCCTTGCAACCACCAGTCGAAGCGACACGCCAAATCATTTAACATCTTGGAACAGCTTTAAGGTGCGTATGTAAGCTAAGTCAAGGTAAATAAGCAGATCCCCAGCCTCGGTGTTGACACTTGACACAGGGCGGCCGGTTATGACATGGTACCAACACCGGAAACCTCATTCGCAGTTCTGCTTTCTATAACCTAATCCGAACTTTAGGGGTATCCCTTGAGGAATCCGGAACAGGACAGATGGTTGAGAAGAAGCGCGTGGGAGAGTCGCACAGCATGACGTTAAATGAGTGGCTTCCTACTTGGTACCTGAACATCCATGGAAAGGGTTACAGAAGTTGAAACAACACGGGTACGTGCGCAACTTCAGGTTAAGAGAGGGAACAAAGAAAGAAAGCAACGAACGAAGGAAGAGAGGAAAGAGGAAAGAGGGAGAGCATTGAAGGCGACCGGAGTGAGAATGGGAAAGTCTAAAGATGGCTACAGGTAGGTATCATGCAGAACTTGAACATGTAGCGTGCAGCTGAACGAAGGAAGAAAGTAAATGAGATGAGATGCGCGTCTGGAACATGGGAAGTCGGGTTGCTACAGGTACAGGAAAGGTCAACTTGGCTTTCCTACTCAGCGCTGTCTGAGAGTTTGAGGAACTGAATTGCAGGTCCGGGATGAGAGATGAGAATTGTCTTGTGTTACTTCGCAGGGCGGGAAGGGAACATCGTGGGTTTTCGTAGCGCCGCAGCAAAACCACATATGATGGAAAGAGAGGTTGTATAATCTGCCTCCGCGGTCTGGCAAGGCGAGTCCAAGGACAGGCCGCTACCGTGGGTTCCTGACAACAGATGGCGATGAAGTAACGGCGGAGCGGGAGGCGAAGCCGAGAAGGCGGCCGTATGGACGGGCCCACGTGGGCCTTTTCTTTTCGTGGGAGTCTGTCATCGTCGGATATTTTGGGCATATAGGTAGACGGCCGACTGGAAGAGGAGAATTGAAGTGGGAAGCGGGGCTGAATCGTTGAGTGGTGGTTGTTTTCGAGGTCGTAGTCAGTGAGGGTCGGGCGGTTGGGTCGGGTGGTCGCCCGCCACACCTTGGTATAATCGCCAAAGGTTGCCGCACCGCAGTCGCTTCTGCGCGGCTATTTCATCGTATCAGGTTGTAGCAAATTTAAGCCGCTCACGCGCTTCGATCTGTATCTTCTGTTCTGAAGACAAGATGCATGATGGGGCTGTGAAGTTGTCCTAGGAAGGAGTCCGTTTTTGCGATCGGAGCGCACATGCTTTTGTGGCATGAAAATGCGATCGTGGATTCCGTGTTTCCCGTCATGATCAGATAGGAGTTAATATACACTACCACGGTACAAATGAGGATAAATTCCAATTCAATATCCGATGACGTCCGGAGCCAGAGATTGGACTTCTCGATGATGAAAATGATGTCAATCTACGACGTCGGCTGGTTTTATCGGGAAGCTGACGAGATGCATTTGACAGGAGAAAGTCAACAGTGGATGGAAGAAATGCCGTGGCGCTTATGTTGCTATCACGCTACTATACAGAAATCTGATACACTATGCGCCAATCACTTGGGGTTTTAGCGGGATATTGACTTATTTCTTGTACATTTTATGCAACCAGACTAGCCCGTGCGGGGTACGAGATAGAAAACCCCGAACCATCGTCAACCTCATCCTTCTTCTTCAAAACACTTACCAGCCTGTTCCCAACAAGGTGTCCGTTGTCCAAAACAGCGACAAGTACCAAGGAAGAATGTCCGAACGGTCTAATGATGGGCAGAACATTGGTTTCGACGCCCAGGAGGAGGCGGTTCAGTCACCGCAACCCCTCTTGCATCTATCACCTGAATTTCTCTCAACACGCCTACACTACTGTTCAAAATGCAGATGGATATTTGAGAATGCAGATCTGAGTATCCAGGACCACCCGGCCAAAGAATATGACTTTCACAACTGGGCGGGGTTGACTCACGCAGCTAGGGAGGGATGTCACCACTGTTACGTTCTGCTAAATACCTTGGACGAGGAGCATGTCTTGCGCCTTACCAATCCAGATAACTTGGGGTCTCAAGAAAGTACAAGTCCACTCAAGTTGCGAATACGGTCATATGACCGTAGTTGGACTGGGACGCCCGGTGTAATGATATCGTGGGAGTTGCATTCGGTCAAACAAAAACTGTATGGCATAACCTTGGAGCCTCTCGAAAAAGGCATAGACCTAAGTAAGAACGTGGCATATCACACACATCTTTCCCTTTCTTGAGTGACTCAGCGGCTAACTCCCCTCTCTTACCCTTTGTCCTGCCAACTAGGTGAAGCAGAAGGTCAGTTTGTTGAGTGCACAAGTACCAACAGTGAAGCCAGCTGGAAACAGATACTCAGCTGGGTCGACCAGTGCTCTGTCACCCATCCTTCCTGCAATGCACGAATTCGTCAGGATTTTCAGGACCGCAAGCCCACGCGACTGTTGTTCGTGGGTGATCTTGTCAGCCCTTCGGTAAATCTTTGCGAGGCCAAATCTCTGGAAATGTCGCGGACAAATTACATGACACTTAGTCATTGCTGGGGTGACGGTGTTCCGCTACGTCTCTTACACGAAAACTACGACAAATTCCTGGCAGGAATCGAGTTCAACAAGATACCGAAAACATTCAGAGACGCCATTGACGCAACTCGGCGTCTGAGTGTCCAATACCTATGGATTGACTCTTTGTGTATCATCCAAGACTCTCGGGAAGATTGGCTCCACGAATCCGCAAAGATGCATCATATCTATCAAAACTCGTACCTCAATCTCATGGCGGCTGCTTCATCCAACTCCCACGGCGGGCTCTATTCATCGAAGTACCCCTTTCTAAGCGTCCCATTCCTTGTACCCCTCGGAGATCCTCACAAACCAAAACTCGCTTCATATCCTTACATGAACGCCAGGAGAGAGAATCTTAAGAATTTGACTCTCTTTTCGAGAGGTTGGGTAATGCAAGAGAGAGTCCTGGCTCGGCGAAACCTGATCTTCGGAAATGAGATACATTGGGAGTGCCATGACTCTAGCGGGTCCGAGAACTCCCCCGTTGGAACTGCGCTTGAAAAGCGACTACATACAGTCGAGGGACAGACGGATGCAAGCCGCCGAAACGTCTGGCAAAATATCGTCAAAGACTATTCACGCTTGAACCTGACGTTTGCGAGCGACAGGCTCATTGCCATCGCGGGCATGGCTGCCGAGTTGGGACAGCTCTGGGACGGTGTCCAGTATCACGCCGGTCTCTGGTCACTGCATCTCCGTTCGAGCCTTCTGTGGCATAGCATGAAGCCATCTATTCCGGCAAAGGACTTCATAGCGCCGTCTTGGTCATGGGCGTCTGTCGGCACACCAGTCCAGTGGTTCGACGCCGACGATTTTGATGGGTTAGCGGAAGTTTTGCAGGTGGACGTGACTTTGACGTCGCAGGAGCATCCGTTTGGCCTTATGACCAAGGGGGTCATTTGTCTCAACGGGCCCATGTGCCAAGCAAGACTTGTCAAGACGAGGTACACAGAGATCTTGTGCTTCGATCAAGACACCGAAGACACGGATTCAGACCCTGACATGCCTGGGGATGATGGTGCCAACAATGACTCCGGATTCCGCACGATGGTGGTGCTCGACCACTACCCTTGGAGCGACCAAAAGATGGCTGCTGACACGGAGGCGGGCATCATAGTCTACGTGGCCCCTCTGCAGACCGACATAGACCTCAAACTGACCTATTCGGGTCTGCTGCGACTGGGCGGGTTGCTTTTGGTACCGACAAACTCGTCTCCAGGACAGTTCCGAAGAATCGGGCACTTCTTTATCCAGGACCAGTGGGGTATGGATGGTCGCCGTGTCTATGAGGAGCGGATAGCGGAAATGAGAAAAGAAGGGAAAATCCAGCAGAAGGATGAAAAACTCCCAGGCTTTGCCAACCGAGAGGAGTGGTTGAAGAAAGACCCGTTTGGCAACGGGGTAATCACCAAAACGCTCCGCTCTCGCTATACTTCGGCCGTTGACTTGGGTTATGCTGGGGAGATTAGCAACTTTTTGGGCTATATTGACCGATGGGCAGAAGAGCGAAGGAAGGTGGGCATCAAGGACCCTAACCTCGGAGAAGAAGATGTCGAAGCCAGGGGATGGTATAGATACGAGATTGTTTGAGAACTATCAAGGAGGGGCTCTTGATCAAGTGAGCGCTCACTCCCGTCGGCTCAGCGGTCTCACTATGGTGCCTTGATGAGAAATCGAAGCTTATCTTCCACAAACCATAACCCGAAGCTTGGCACAAATACTGGCTCGCCCAACCTTTCTCCCCCTTTGCCCTCCGTGGATTCCCGTTGGCCCGATCCACCCAGGGAACTCGGAGAGACGCAAGAATAGACACTAGAGGGTACGAAAGCCCGGTTTGTGCACAAAGTTCCAATCTTTGTACTACTTTCTTTTTTTGACAACGGCTTTTTCCATTCGAACCTGAATTGTAAAAGTCAAATTGAAAACTCCAGATGTGAAGCTGGTTCTTTACACGGTTTGTCGCATACATCGATGCAGCCACCTTCCGCCTCCAGCGACCACTGAAATAGTACACTAACCAAGGTGCTGTGATCTGGGTAGGAAAGCTGTTAAGCCACCATCTCATTGCATTTGTTATTGGCGGACAATGCTCAACGCACAGACTACCCTCGGCCCTTAACTCCACCACAATTAAAATTCTACGATGCCATTTTCACTTTCCTCTCTCTTCCTAGTCAAAAAAGATCATCCCGCATTGCCGCCCGACACTACCTCTACTGATGTAAAGCTAACAATATATCTATGTTGGTAGATTCACTGACAGCTAACAGATTTTCCCACACGATCAGTACGGGGAAAAAAATGCCCCTATAGCTTCAGGTTGATCTGTCAATCACCTAGCTTTCAACAATGCTTCCAGCTTCCACTTATCGTCATCCGTCATCATTATCATCATCATTACAGTCTGCAATATTTCGCCTTCAAGGCTTCCCCGAGTCGTACTACCACCCACGTCAACGAGTCCTGCAAGCATCCAAACATCATGTCGTCCGGCAAAGACCTGTGCTTTCCAGGACATACCCCTTGTTCACTCATAACCAGTTCCATCCCCACACCGCATCGACTTCCGCAATCATCCGCCTCATCTCACTCACCCAGTCATTCAACGCAGAGTAGGTAAACAAACCCTAATCAGCAAGCCAGCCCAGGCCAGCCAGAGGCACCAGAGCTCAAGCCGTCGACAAAACAGCCACAACCGGAAACAAATAAACCACAACCGTCCACCTCGCCCAAAACCTCCACGTCCGCTCATCCGCACCCGCATTCCTCTGTGTGAGCACCCGGCTCGCCGCAAACAGCGAATAGAGCACAAAATAGGCAGCGACCGTGATCTTCAGCCGCCAGAACCATGCGCAAACGAGCGTCCAAAGCGGCATCATCATGGCCAACTGCGCCCGCGGGACCGCCGCTTCGCCAAGGAAGATGGCTAGCGTCTTTTTGCGGCTGTTGTTGCCGCGCATCATCGTCTTGTCACCGCCGCCGCCGCTGCTGCCGCCCTCTTGGTGGTGGTCCTTGTGGTTCTTGAATTCCTGGCAGCCGATGGTGGTAGCGATGAGGACGCTGACGAGGTTGAGCCAGGTCCAGGTGTAGCCGTGCGGGCTAGTGCTGCTGATGGTGGCGGTAGAGGTGGTGGTGAGGGCAATTTTGAGAGAGGCAGAGTTGATGTACCCGAATGAGATGCCGAGGATGATGTCGCGAACAAAGGGCTCGTTGCCGCCGCCGAGGTCGTTGTAGATGAAGGTCAGGAGGTGGATTATCAGCCCTTCGTGCCAGACGCCGAAAAAGTGGTTGAGGGCGAGGGTGATGGGCAGCAGAATGAGGTAGGCGCGGCGGATCTGTTCTGGCGTGATAGCTTTGCCGGAGGGCAACGGCCTTCGGGGCTTGTTGTTGCTGACCCGCTTCTCGTCGATGAACTCCCGGGGCCGCTGGTTTCCGAGATGGAAGATGAGTAGGGCGTAGAAGTTGAAAAAGTAGGTGAGTGGGAACCTGGCAATTATTTCGGAAAAGGTGGGACCTTCGGAAGCCTCGCCGCGGAGGTGAGTATCAGCGATGGCGGCTGTGATGCCGAAGATGGCGTTGGGTAGCGTGGAAGTGGAGAGGTCATTCTTGGTGAAGGCCCGGATGACATGGGCGACTGCTGACACGTTTCCGAAGAAATTGTCAGCGGGCATAAGAGGGAGCTGACCCGGGACAGCCTCGTCGTCCTTTTCCACGGTTACTGAGTCGGACTTTTGTGGCTCCGGTCCAGCGCCGAAGAATGAAAGCAGGCTTCTAAGTGTGGGAGATTCGGACTCGGTTGATAAGGGAGCGGGAGCGTGGGAGGCCATGATGCTCAAATCACGAACAAGAGGAGGTGAAACTTGAGTGAGTGCTGAGGAGTGTGCATCCTTGGACGGACGAGCATGGCACGATTTATACCCGCAGTCTCGGTTAACATCTTTACCTTCATCGAGATCAGGTCGTCCCCCCAGACAGCTATGTCCCATGCTTTGACTTTATGGCTGTGGATCGTC
>HF970636.1:147425-165553 GCA_000604205.2 Neurospora africana FGSC 1740
CTTCGAACGAGAGTGCCAGGAGCGGGGATACCACATCTTCTCCGGCTACTGGCACTACTTCGGGATCTGGGCAGCAAGCAGACCCGTTGGCATCTCTGTTCGGAGCGCTCGGAGGTGCTGGTCAGGCCGGTGCCGCGAACCCTTTTGGTCTGCCCCCTATCTCGCCTGAGGCCTTGCAGCAAATGATGCAGGCATTTGGTGGCGGTGGTTTGGGTGGTTTTGGCGGAAGTCCCGCTGCTCCTCCCGACAACAGGCCGCCAGAGGAGAGGTATGCTGAGCAGCTGCGTCAACTCAACGATATGGGCTTTTTCGATTTCGATCGGAACGTTGCTGCACTGCGCCGAAGCGGTGGTAGCGTACAGGGTGCTATCGAGCATCTGCTGGGCGGTGCTTGATTTGTATTCCTTTAGTAGCTGGTGCGGAGATAGGTGCAGAGATGTGGAACGGAGATTGGCAGTTATTTGCTGTTTCTGAAGGAGACGGTGGAATTCACAATGAACAGCAAGTCGAGGAGACAGAGGATTGGAGGATGTCCAGGGAGTGCAGTGTCATATGCTGATGAGATCATTGTTGGGCCGTGCCAGAGATATATTTATTAAATATCTAGCGATAATGGCGCCGAGGAGGAAGATAGGCAGTCCAGCACAAAGAGGAGGCCCGAAATAACACCCATTTGCAGGGTGTCCTCACGTAGGGAGGTTTACATGTTTACAGTTTAGCGAGCTTAATCAACCATATCCCCTCTTGCTTGAAACAACAAGGTTCTTCTGTCTGTGAAGGATTTCGCATACAGTAGCCAGGATAAATATCAACACCACAAACCAACTCTTATCTCCATGTCATCGTTCCCTCTACCGATAAAGCACCGTCAAATCCCCCGCCGGCACCGGGAAGTTTCTCAACTTATCCATAATCTGCGCGTCCGTCATGTTCCTCTCCGTCATGATCTGATCAAAACAATGTCGACCATCCATATACTTTTGCAACGGATCCCGACTAGCCTTCATCATCATCGCCATCTTCTTGTTGTTCGCCCCCTTTCCCCCCGGACCCCCATGACTCCCGGGTTCACGGTAAGTATCATAATGTCCCCCCGGCACCGCTACTTTATGTTCCCTCCCCGCATCTCTTTCTCCATCCCTCCTCCCACTTTTCCTTCCTCCTGTGCCAGTTCCGGTATCGGACGGCGAAACAGGCCTAGCCAATCCCGTAGCCAGCGCAGCCAAATACTGTTTTGAGATAACATACTTGTGCACCCTGTACAAGCACCCCTTGATGACGCCAAATTGGACCAAGCGGCGAACGTCCACGTACCGTAGGACGTCGAAGCCGCAGTCCATGTGGCCCTTGAGCCATTCGGCTACGGTTTTGCCGACGCAGAAGGTGGTCATTAGGCGGATTAACATGTAGTTAGATATGCGGTAGCCGTTTGGTGGTGGGGGTTTGTTAGAAGGTGGGGAGGAGGAGGTGTGGATGTTGGGGGAGAGGTTGCGGGAGGAGGTGAAGGGCTTTCGTTCGTGGACGGGGGAGAGGTGGTGTGGGGCGTAAGGGCTGGGATCGCGGTCGCAACCTCCTGGGCCAAAGCCGGAGGGGGAGAGGTGGCTGTGGCGGGTGCTGGCAGAAGTGGAGAGGTTGGAGGGATTGTGGTTCTGAAAGGTGGTGCTTCCTGATACGGAACGGAGACGGTGGTGGTTATCGGAGGAAGAGGAAGGTCCGGTGCCGGTGCCGGTACCGATACTGTTGCTGCCGTGGGACGGATCGATGGGTCCGACGCAGACGTAGTTAGCACATTCGTCGACCATGCCGCCTACGTTGGCGATGAAGTCGTGGATCCCCGGGCGAGGGGCGTAGCACGCGCCGAAGAAGAACATGTCTAGGAGCAGGATGGTGTCGTAGTAGAGCAGGTGGCGGAGGGCGAGCTGGGTCAGCTCGAGGGAGACGCCGGAGGCAAGAGCGATGCGGCGCACGTCGGAAACGCCGTCGATATGGGCGACGACACGCTGCAGGGTTAGGTCCCAGGTTGGGTCGACGACGTCGGCGAACTTCATCTTGGCGACGGGGACGTGCCAGCCTTTGACTTCGGGGGGGTTAACGTGGTGAGGGAAGAGTTTCATGTTGATTGTGTTGGCGTCATCTGTTTTGAAATAGTCAGTATTGTTAAGGATCGGGGTGATGAAGGGGGTAAATAAGCAGGGAGACATACCAATGGGAATCATGCACTCTCCATAGTTGTTCAGATCCTCCTTCACAATCTCCAGCAACGATTCTATCGGCCTCCGCATACTCACCATCTCATTCCCGTCCCCGTCCACCCAGCGGCCGCCGCCATTGCCATACCCATGAATTGCGACCGCTCCGCCCCTCGTGGCCGCGTCCTGGCTCAGGTAGCCGTCCTGCTTCTCCATCTCAGCAAAGGTGGCCGCCAGCCTCCTCACGACGCGTTCATAGGGGATCTGATCCACCACATCGCAGCTGATGACGAGTCCGAAGTTGAAAATGAACTCGTTTCGATCATACCGCGGGTCCGGAATGGAGACGGGGTATCCCAGGATGACGTACTTGCCGTCCGGGTCGTTGACGGTGATGAAGCGGTTGCAGAAGGCCTTGCGCGGGATGATGTACTCCTGGAGCACGCTGAAGTCGAAGAGACATGGTTTCCTGTTGAGGGGACCATTGGTGCCTTCTGGAAGTGGAACTGGCACGATTGAGCCTGGTGGACTTTGCGCGACGATTTTGGTTCCTGAGGTAAGGAAAAGTGGTTAGCTTGAAATTCACTACACTTCGTCTTGGGCTGTCATGGCCAGACTCAATGAACAAATGGATGGACAGATGATTTTGATGAGTGCCGGACAAGGCAGGTTATATATACCTTCTTTTGGAAAGAACCTGGCATAGAATATTGCTTGAATCATGATGCAGAAATTTGTAGAAGCGGTTTTGGACTTGGACGCTGAGACGAGTATGAAGGTCTTATCCGTTGCCGGCGAACATTTCTATCGCGTTGGTTCTATCAAGTGGTGTATAGATCTCATCCGAATCCGAAGTAGAACAGATTAGTTATTGAAACTATAATGAGACAGTTTGCAAACCAAAGATGACGGAAGCATAGTAATCGTCGCGATGGTTCGTTGTTTTGTTGAATGAAGCTGTCACCTAATTGTGATTGTTTCGGGAAAGGTGCCTTGGTTGCTGAGAGGTCAATGGCTGCTAGTGCATGCCTCACAGATAACCCTAACCCCTCCCACAGAAACAGAGAACCATAACCCCTTTTCGACTTCAGCATCGGATGATCCAGGAATGAGTTAACTGTCCTTATATTTCAAGATGTCTCTCAACAAACAATGTTCTGGGAATACCACATTCTCGATGACTGCCCTATTTACTATGATGTCTAAAAATGGGGTATTCTCATGCTTTTATCTTACAAGATATGTACAGGGTGCAACGCTTTTGCCCAATCAATCCAACCTTAACACCTTTTCTCTATTCCACCCTACTATGTGAATAGATTCTCACACACTCTCTACCACTTATACGGATCACTGTCGTCCTCCTGGGTCTCCTTCTTCACCTTGACTCCCCGCACAGAGGGTTTCCCACCCATCATGTTATCAATCTTCTTTATCGACGCACCCATCTCCTGCTTGAGCTTGGTCTCCATATCCCTCTTTTGCCTGCTCTTTTCCTCGGGGAAGATAATCTGCCGGCCTTGCTGCTTCTCCTGCGAACTCTTTTGCAGCTCGTTCACGGCATTCTTAGCCTCTTCAGGGGTCAACTTCTTCTCTTTGAGGTTCTTCATGATCTCATTCAGCTTCCTGACAGCGCCGTTGAAGCTCTGTCCGGGGTACGACTGGCCCGAGGCAGCATACTCGGCGTCGCTGACCATTTGGATCACACGCACGTTGTGCTTGCCCTTGCGGAGAATCAGCAGGTTGTCGTTAATCAGGTAGCGCTGGGTCTCGCCGGGGAACCACAGTTTGACGGGCATAAAGGAGAGGAAGTCCGGGTTCATGGTGACGTGTTCGCTACCGGCGTTGTACGCTCCACCGACGTAGCAGCCCTGGGCAGCCGCGAGCTTGTGGCCCTCGGTGGCACTGTTGGCGAGACCGGCGGCGTAGAGGATGCGGCCGATGGACTTGCCCATGATGAGCGACTCGGGGAGGATCATGTCGATACGGGGCGCGTTGTTGAGGGTGACATGCTTGTCTGAGATCGCCTTGTACTGGTCGCCACCGGTGGCTGCGTCCTTGGCACGAGGGACTTGAGGAATGGTCATCTGGCCAGTGTACATCATACGATGCTGGTCCTCGGCGGCCCTAGCCTCCTGTTTACCGTGCACCAGCGCCACAACCTCGCGCGCAAGGGTATGTTGCGCGACACGCTTGCTAGGGTCCTTAGCGTGCTCCTCCATAGTCTTGGAGATCTCGCTGGTGGGCATGAAGGTGAAGAGCTTAAGGAGTTTCTCAACCTCTTGGTCGGACCGGCGGACAAAGTAACCGTAGAAATCGAAGACCGAGGTCTGATAGGGGTCAAGCCAAATGGCATTACCCGCACTCTTACCGAACTTGGCACCGGACGAGTCGGTCAAGAGAGGAACGGTGAAGCCGACGCATTCGTCAAGGGCAGTCTTGGGCGTAATGTATTTGCGCTCCTCCGGGTCGGGCTCGGATTCTCGGGCGGCCTTGACGACTTCGAGACCAGAAATGATGTTGCCGTACTGATCAGAGCCTCCGATCTGCATTTGAACTCCCTGCTGGTAGAATAACTCGAACCAATCCCAGCCCTGCATGATGGGGTAGCTGAACTCGGCGAAAGACACGCCGTCTCCCTGGGTCATCTTGTTCTTGACGGTATCGCGCGACAGCATGGGGCCGATGCGCAAGGCATGACCTACCCTCTTCAGAACCTCGAGCATGGGCTGCTTGTTCCACCAGTGATTGTTATTGACGACACCTCGCGTCCGCGCCCAATCGGCTTCGTAACCACGCGCTCGCATCTCTGTGTCCACGTTCTCCCACAGCTTCTTTAGTTGGTAATGAATCTTGGTCATGTTCATTGTTGCATCGCTGCTGCTCAACTGCTCTCTGCTCTTTAGCCTGCCTGTCGGGTCTCCAATCTTTGCCGTCGAGCCGCCAATGAGGGTGAACGCCTTGTATCCTTCCATGTACATCCAGAAGAGCGGCATCAGGGGGAGTAGATGGCCGACGTGTAGTGATGGTGCGGTAGGATCGATGCCGACATATGCGCCGATTCGTCTCGTCCTCATAAGCTCGGCGATGTGCTCTTTTGTGCTGGTAGAAGAATCGTGTTAGTCATTGTTCCTGTGCGCACCGAAGGAACAGTGTCTAAGCTTACCCAGCTGTATCCTTGATATACCCTCTCTCCTCAAACAGGTCCCATGTATTTTGCTTCTCGCCATTCTTGATCGCCTCTGCCCTCGCCTGCCACCTTTCCTCGGCCATGTCGATCTTGGCCGTGTACTTTGGTCCGAAGCGGCGCCTGAGTCCTCTTCTTTGGAGAATGAAGCATGATGGGCTAGCAGCAGCATACTTGGCGATACTCCCGCCGGAGCGTATTAGGGCTTTTGTGTGAAGCAGCATTTTGTGCGCTGTTCGGCTGTGTATCGCTCAACGGTTGGAAGAAGGAAGGAGAAAAGTAAGTGTAAAGTCTCAGAGAGAACTTGGCGCAATCCGTAGCGCAACCGGAAGCACCGATTCCGACCCTCTTTTCACAACCCGATCGACCTGAATTGAGTCCCTTGCTGGGCAATTTCAAGGTTTTGGATTGGTCGGGATGCCCAGGCGGTAGGGTTTCCGGCTGAAGATCCGGGGTCGCGTGGTGTGAGGGAGTCAGTCGGCCGGTGTTGGGAGTGTAGTGTACAAGCGATAATAACTTTGGCCAGTCATTGAGGTACTGGCGCCATCAAAAAAATAATGGCCCCTCGTCCAAACCCGGACGCAGACAAGGTCTCGCTATCTTATCGCCCGAACGTGACGCGCTGTATCATTACCTTAAGAGGTATGCACTAGCATCCATCTCCGACTGCGAAATACGGACGGAGGGGAGCTTGGGCCACCCCTGTTCCTGCCGGGTCGGGTTTGGCGGGAAACAGGCAGGGCCTTGGGATTGCATGTGCATCCAATGTAGCGAGATCCAGGTACGTACCGATCTCCAAGCTACTGCCAAGCCGGGAATAATGGGATTTTCCACGCCGAGCAACGGCCGGCACACGCTGCCGCTGACATCTTCTGTGCTACTATTGGCCAAGTATTGCCGAGGGATAAGCTACATCAGGAATCGCAGTTCGGCACCAGTCCGTTCCACTCCGGAGTCCGTCCGTCCCGTCACTCCCCAGAGGCTCCTAGCGATCCACGGCCACGATCCTGTCCTGAACCGAGAGACCCGTGCGACGATATCTCCTGCGAAGACCGCCCTCCCGTCCTCGAAAGCCCAATTGGTTGTCCGCCATCACCACCACGCTTCGACCACATTACCACCCAACACCCGTCATCACCACCACAACCACCAGAAAGAATGGCTTCCGTCGCCCGTTCCTCTGCCCTCCTCAAGCAGGTTGCGGCTAAGCAGTCCGTTGCCGCCAACGGTCTCCGTGTCGCCGCTTTCCACACCACCTCCCGCAAGAGCTTGCTCCCTCCTCCTCCTCGTACGTAACCGCATACACTTCCACTTGGACCTTGATACTGGTCCAACTTATGTCGCATGGATCGGTATATATGCTAACACTTTGAGTGGGGCAGAGCGCATTGAGGGTACAGGTACGAACAACAACCCAAACAGCTATGCTTCCTTGCCCGTCATGAACCAAATAACCCCCATGCCGGGTTGCGAGAAGCGCATCTACAACATCTCGATATCACATGCATGCAAACAATAGCCTAACATGTACCTCTAGTGAACGACCCCGTCCCGGTTCCCCCCCCTTCTCCTTCTCATGGCTCCTATCACTGGACCTTCGACCGTGTCGTCGCCGCCGGTCTTATTCCCTTGACCGTCGCTCCCTTCGCCGCCGGCTCTCTCAACCCCACCATGGACGCCGTCCTCGCCGCCACCATCCTTATCCACTCTCACACTGGCTTCGGCAACATCATTGTCGACTACGTTCCCGCGAAGCGCGTCCCCAAGGCCCGCAAGCTCTTCACCTGGGGCCTTAACGCCGCTACCGTCCTCGTTGGCCTTGCCCTTTACGAGTTCGAGACCACCGATGTTGGTCTTACCGAGACGATCAAGCGCGTCTGGAAGGCTTGAACGACTCTTTGCGACAAATCTCGTTGCGAGGACCGGTTGGAAAGATGAGGGTTGTTTGATATGCATTGGGAACTACCGAGACTCCCAAGGCCTCCTACTCTATTTTTTGGGGTCCGAGCAACGGCCGGAATGACGGGAAAAGGTGAGGGAGGGCACCTTTCAAAAGGAACAGAAAGAGGTGAAAGAAGTTCTGTTTTGTCATACAACAACGGCGTAAAAAGAATATACCTTTCTCTTTTGTCTCCATGCGGCCTTCTTTTTCTTGCGCTGTTTAGGGGGTCATGGTGCGCAGACGGTCTAGATTGGATTCAGTTCGCGAGTCCGGATTACTCGGCAGATGTGACACCGGGAAGAGGTCGGGTATGGGGGCCAAGAAGGGGGGCTGCTAGTACGGCAGCAATTCAAATGCGCAAGTGCGGTTTCCCTTGCAGTGGTTTCAACACCACTGAAGTCTGTGGATTGGATCGATGGGACTGTGCATATCAGTTGGATATTGGTTTGGGGGCTGGCGGGAAGCCAACACTGACAAGCTGGTTTCGGGCCGCTACAGCCGTTGTAGTTTTCTTACAACGAATCGAAAAGAGATGAAGAGACACCGGCGGTTAACCAAACATCATTCGCTCTTCCTGATTGTGGAACTGAAGCTACCTCAGGGTGACGCTTGCCGAGTAAGGTACAGTATCTTGTCTGTTCCTTCTCAGTTACCTAACGATGATGATCGGAATGTTTGACTGATGGAAGGAAAGGGCGCATGGACTACTATGGCCTCGTTCGTGTATCATTGGCATTTATCTGCCCGGCATTATGGAAGACTTTTTCTAAGATTCCCATTCGTCCTCATCTCTTCACTTTCACTTCAGCCTCACCCAAACTGGCACACAACGCGGGACGAATCTCGAACAATTCAGCCCCCACCATACAACGTCGCCTTCTTACAATTATGCTTGACTGCAAAAGCATATTTCTTCAGGCATCCAACCCGCCAATTCGAGGTCGGCCTCACTTGACCGCGGGGGATCCGGTCGCTTGAAGCATATTGATTGGTCGCCTGCTCATCAATACTGATTACTGAGCTCACATAAGCGTCGACATACTCCTAATCACTCCTACCTCACACGGCCTTGTCCCAAACGAAAGTGTCCGACAACTGCTGCTCGGACTTGCATAGCACATAGCGGTGCCAGCCAATGGATCACAATCTCGTTCATTACCATGGTATGCACGGTAGCCTTTTCTTCCATGTGAGAGCTATATACCTGATTTCTTCCCAATTCCACTCTCAACCCCTAGGTATGTGCATCCTACTTTCCCCTTCTCCATGTTTATGAACATGAGCTCGTCCTGTCTCGCCTTCACTGATCCTGACTTCTTCAGATGTTGCTTTGCTACGGATTCTGATGTCTTCCGTCTTAGTGATCAAACCAGCTGCAAAAGCCACTTCAACCTGATTTTGAATGGCTTGTGCAACCCTTTGCAAATCTTTGGCGAACCGCTCAATACACTCTCCGTCGCGACCAGAAGCGCACGAATTATATCACCCCAATTTCCGAGATCCAGCAGGTTATGGCGCGCAATAAGTTGCGGAGAAACCAGCATGCCATTTGCTCGACTCCCCGGTTGACGCCTACCGATTGTGCGACCAAAACTGCCGCGACAACATGATCTGTAAGGTACCGGCTTTCAGTCGCCTCTCCCCAGGGACAAGCGACGGGTGCATAATATGCTGCGACGGGTGCGCATGGTGCTGCGAGACTGGCGCAATAATTTGGCCCGCACTGCTCCATCTTCAAGGCCGAGGTGTATATCGACTCAATCACCGACCGGATGGTTTCAACAGATCGGTATCGACCAAGCCTGTGTTCGGGAGGATGCCATGTTGGCTCAATCGCATCAAAGCACTTTTAAATCGAGTTAGCTTTATCGGGAGCCGGTGAGGCGGAGAACGATACATGACATTGGTCCCTACCACTGCGGTACGATCGCTACCTAACATACTGATCGTGTGGTTCATGATCAAGTGTGACAAATGATCGCGGTCGGCGTGCGAAAGAGAAGCAGGGTTGGCCAGTCGCTGCAAGACACTGCTAAGGTAGTAGGCTGAATGGGCTTCGGGCCACATTGCACCGCTAACATCTCCCATCGTCACATCCCAGGACCCGAGAGCCTCACTTGATCCAGAGAGTCTAAACGATTCTGGGAAGGGTACCGTGAGATCCTGGGGTACCGCAGAGGTATGCAAAGGATATGCGTAGTCTTGATATCCGGCTTCATTGCTCGTCACCACCTCACACGATAGTATCCAGCTGCCTGGATGCAATATTCATGTCATGGCACTAATATAGGTGTTGTCGCCTAGTATTACTGCCAACCCCGAAACCTCCGGAGGTTACATATCATGAATATCAGGCTCCGGCATTGTTTCTCGTGGTCTTGGCGACTTGAGACGTTCTGAAACTACCGGAACGAACCGCTGGAGTGCGGGAGACAATCAGACAATATCCTGGTCGAGAGAGCAACATAGTGAAGCACGGCATGTCTTGAATTAGGCATCAGTTTGATTCTACCATCGTTGGCCAACCATAAACAATCCACATCAATCCACTACTCGCACAGTTGTCGTGGTCATGATGGTTTCAGACTAAATTGCTACATCCCATACCCACGACCTTTTACCTCATTCTCACAACACTTAGCTCTAGGCCTCAAGCTAACCTATATTCACTCTCTCCTCTCTTCACCCCAATAGTCGGGAACTGGACAACAGCATGAGGATTGAAGACACTCGACAGCTCAAATTCTTCAAGACGCATCCAGAATCACAGACAAATGACGAAGAGTCACTGAACTATTTGGAATTGACGTCCTCCAAGTGTTGGCCTCAGTAGCCAAGATCTTGATCTCCTCTTCTTTTGCTCCCCATCTTTACCGTTGGCACCGTCTTCACTCTTCACACTTCCAAATAACTCGCACACTGTGTCGTCGTGACACGTTGTGAATTGCGTATGGTAGGGTAATGAAGATCCAATTCCTTTTGATGCTTGCGTAATTTTCGGCGGGTGATGTGAACAACCGAGGCAGGATCGTGAGTGCTAGAAGAGTTGGAACGAGCGCGTGGACGTTGTCCGCTTGGCTCGCTGCTTCACTCCCTCTTGTTTCTCGTGAAGTGATACCTCACTCCTTCCTTCATTCATTTGACGACGTTCTTCCCTTCGTTCCATCTCCATTCCACTAAGGCCCCAGCTTTCCACCGGCAGAAGCTTCACTGGGGACTGGGACCATATAAGCCCCCCAGTTCGTACCTTCCAATAACTCCCACTAGCCAACGTAGTAGGTGTGCGGGGAGCAAGAAAATGCGTGGCGTTTTCGTAGGTAGGCAGCTTCAACTCCAGGCTTGGGCCGTTGAGCTTTTTGCTTTTTTCTTTTTAATTTTCCTGTGTCAATTTTCATTTCTCAATTTCCCTGCTTTGAGCAATGTGATGGCGTTCATCCTTTTGCTGAGGACGCTTATTAGACGCATATTGCTGGCCTGCATTGTTAATTCATCGATATGGTTCGCGAGCCCTGCCTTCCACGGCCCTCGTTTTGGCTAAATCGTCGAATGTCTCGATTGTAGCCTGCAAATAAAGAGTCTCAAATGCCATATCCTGGCCAGTAGAATGGTTTTGAGTAAAATAGGGTTATCCAACTCATTATCCAGGATCACAAGATCTAAGCCAAGTCCACCAACTCCTCAAGATGATCAACCTTCTCCAAAACCCAACAACTAGCATACATATTGACCCTATCAATGCATTCCTCCTTTCCCCTTTCAGACCCACGACAACCCACCCTCCTCGCTTCAAACCCTTCCTGCACAAAAACCCTCACATACCACGGCTCCACCCCGGCACTCCTCAACAACACCTTCCCTCCCACTTTCAACGCCCTATTCAACCTTCTCACCTGCTCCCTCGCCTTCCCTTTTCCTTCCTTTTCCTCCTCAGGCGAAGGCGGATCAAACCAATCCATACTATCCATTACCACCGCCACTGTCAAAGTCCCCGGCTTGAACCTAGCCAACACCTCCTGTATTTCATCCGTGTGGATTCGTAGCCCATCAAAAGCGTGAGGTTGGCTGAGTATGGAGTGTGCGGCAGGGGAAAGGTAATCGGGATGGCACTGGCGTGTGTATTGACCCAGGAGACAGACGAGGTAATAAGGGTTGTCCGAGGCAAGGTGGGAGGTGGAGAGAACGGGGTCAAGGGTGGAGGTTGTGTAGTGGAGGATTGCTTCGGCGCGGGTTGGTTTCTCTTTGCCGGGGCTGGGGGAAGTAGAGCGGTGGTAGTCGGCTTCGATCATAGCCACCTGATTCTTCGGCACGCCCAAAGCTGACCAGAGGAAGGCGTCGGAGCTGAGGACCAGGCCGTTGACGAGGCGGTTGAGCAGGCAGGGACGAATTTTGGTGTGGTAGATGGACCGTTGCTCTTCGAGGGTGGGAGTAGAGAGAAGTCGACGGACCGCAGAGCGGCAGAAGAAGAGTGTGGAAATCCACCGGAAGAAACGGATAGCGTATCGGGAGCCGCCGGTATCGTAGAGACCGCGCCCGGCAGGGTTGGTGAAGATGTGCGCGTTGGAAAGCCAGTACTGAAACGCGCGGCTGGAGAGGTGGGGAGAGAGTTTGGAGATGAGCAGCGAGCGGAAGTCGGGGTGTTTTCCCGCGCCGAAGATCTTCCAGACGTCGGGGTAGTCCAAAGCCGTAAAAGAGGCGACTTTGAGTTCCAGCAGGTGGTTCTGGGCTGGGTTGAGGTCGATGGCGTGCACGCGAGCAGGGCTTTGCATCAGGTAGGAAAGGATGTTGTCGCCGGCGCTGGTGATGGCTAGGACGACGTCGTCGGGCCCGAGGTTGAGGAGTTCTCTGTCGACGCGGGAGTCTTCCCAGGTAAAGGCGTAGATGTACTCGTCGTTGAACTGGGTGTGCTTCGGGAGTTGGTCGTCGTAGTAGATCCTCCAGTGGTGGTTTTGGTAGAAGAAGGAGGGGAGAGGTAGGTTGGCTGAGATGTTCTCGATGGCCGTATTGAAGGCCTTTGAGCGCATCTCCGGCGCTGTGCGGTCTACTGCGAAGGCTAGCGCATTTGTTGCTGAGGAAGAATGTTTGCCCACCAGACGGGGTGACGATCTCGGGGACTCTGTCGCTATAGCGTCGATGTGTTCCACAATTTCGTGTGGTAGACTCGATGTAGAAAAAGGCTTCTTGTGGCATCCCAGCCAGATGTAGTAAGGAATAACCCCCAGAGTGTCGTTGCGGGCATTGACGGTGAGGACAGTCCCGAACCTGTACTCGAGATAATCTCGACGAGCAGGCTCAAGAGACACCCTGTCAGCATCGAACCACGAGCGCCAGAAGTTTCGCCCGAAATAGCCAACGTGCCGGTTCACGAGACCGCCCGTGTAGTTGCGGAAACTGAAGTCGACTTTCGACTGGGCGTAAAAGTCCACGACGGCAATCAAACCGTGAGGTGCCAACAGAGACTCGAGCGAATCGGTAATCGAGAAATAATCCGGCTACATCACCATGACATGTCAGCATACACCACACCAAGACGTCCTCAATCCAAAACATACCATCATCGAAAGGCTATAAGACATAGTAATCAACTCAGCCCCCACATGTCGTCCCGGCTTCTTCTCCTCCCACCAACTCGACAAAGAAGGCGAAGAAGGTTCAGAGCCAGACTCTCCTTCGTCGACATCCTCATAATCCTCAAGCCTAAACTTGCGAGCATCCGTGCAAACAACCCTCACATTCTCCCACCCCAGCCTGGCAAACCGCTTCCTAGCCACTTCGCAAAGCGACGGCGAGAAGTCCACTAGGTAAACGGTCTTGAAGAATTCGGAGACGTCGACAAACTTCGCCATGGCTTCGATATTCCAGCCTGTGCCTCCGCCGACCTGTTTTGTAGCAATGGTCAGCCGTTTGTGAACTTAACTATCGGCAAGGATTTTGATGAGGGGGCGTACATCTACCCATATCGGTTTCCTCCCTGTCCCGGTCACGGTTCCAGGAGTCTTCCCATTCCTTTGTCTTCCATCAAGCCCATGTCCAGCTCCAAGTCCGCCAAGTCCAGCCTCAACCTTGTACTTCAACTGCGAAGCAACAAGAGCTAACATATCCTCCCTCCCCTTCAGCAGCGTCCCCCTCGTGGCATCATAAATGCCCGCCTGACTTCCGTAAAACGACTCCAGGGCGTCTTGCTGTGTTCCGGTGGCGCCGGCGGTTGCGTGAGGCTTGAGAAAGCAGGAGTAGCAGAAGAGGAGGATGGATTTGAGGGAGCTTGGGTTGCTGTCATCCTGATTTTTGGTTGTCTTTCGCAAATAGTTGCTGGTGGCGGCGAGACAAGCCAGGACGGCTACACTGGTGATGATGATGGATTTGGTAGTGGTGGTGTTGAGGTTGAGGTCCGCTAGTGTTCGGGTTGCTGAAAGTGATGGTGGTGAAATGTTACTTATGTTACCACCAGGACAAGCCATGGTACTGTTTTCTCTCATTGCTGTAAGGTGTTGGTATCAAGAAAGAGAAGGGAGGGTCCGACGGTCTGTTGAAGAACCGAATGATGAGAGAAAGAAGTTGAATTGAGGTTAGTTTTCGGCAGCGATAGTTATATCTTTTCTCTCTCATATAAACTCGTACGGTCTTCAGTAGCGAACGTTGTGTGTAAAAGAAGTTCCCCACCTCCACACTTTTGCGTGAGATCCGAACGGAATGGGTGGACTGCCAGCGCTCGGCCCCCAGTGACACAGGGAGACAGGGTTCTGTGGTCCACATGTTCGGTTCTCTGTTCGTCATTCTGCGTCGCGGTCCTCAAATTCGGGCACGCCCACGGTCGGTTGGAGATTGGGCGATTGACTTTGGCGATTATCAAAAATAAACGAACGGAATATCTTGCGGGTGTAAAGAGGGGGATTGAGATCATGGGGTAAGGTGGTTCTGTAATCGCCAATCAACCGCCCACATGGCCCATGGTCGATCGCTGATTATCTTGGGGCTTCATCGCCTGTTGAACTTCAGATCCCGGCGGCTGTTCCCAACTACAAGCGCCATTCATTGCCCGGACCGCTTGACTATTTCTTGTGATTTAGCACCGTTCGGGTTCCTGCCATTCAACCCCCTACCTGGCTCCCCGGCTGCATGGGATAGGTACATAATGAGGGGGTCTTTCACATGGGCTGGGGAGAGGTAGGGGTTCAGTCCCCATTGGAAACCAATCGGGAGGGTTGCTAGTTGCACACGGGTAGGAATACGTACGATTGGATGGACGTTTCGTCTTTGTAGATTGTCTTGATTTCTTGGATTGTGGTTTGGGCTGCTGTCACAAGTTTTGGACGAATGGTTTCCTTGGTGTTTTTATGACTGTACGAGAAAAAGATGCTGCAGGTGGCATCTTACATGGATTGCACGACGTATTTTGTACAGACATTACATCCGACAACATCGTCTACATACCTATCTAAGCGCTGCACGTCAAATACGCGCACGGAATTTACTTTATGTGAGCATCAAGTAACGCGTGTGTAGTCGGATAGGTATGTCGGTATTGGCATAGGCATGCATGTGAGTTTGATGGATAGTTTAGTCGTTGCAGCTGTCATATGCCTGCGCTGTGTAGCGACATGCAGGCAGCATTTAACGTCCAAATGGCTTTACCGTCACGACCAATATTTCGAAAGCACAACTTTTCCTCTATCTACTCTAACAACGGAGACGACACTAATCGATTTCAACAACTATACCTCATCCCACACAAGACAGCCATCTTAGCTTTCGTGTTAGTCAACAGAGAGGAGATATACCAAACAAGACGAGTGGAGAAGGGCACGAGGCAAAGAGACTCTGAAGCGAGCTGCGCGAAATCATGCAACAACAAACCAACAAATTTGATGTCTCTCGCAATGCCAGTATAGAAAGATTTGATGGCAAAAATATAAAGCACAAGAAGAAAAAAAAATATCAAATGAAAGTTCATGCAGTCTTGTCCTTCTGTCCTGTTCCGCGTTCTTGCTGTTCCCACCCTGATAAAAATTCGCAAAAACACGATTAAGCCGCCCGCCAAAGTCCAAATTCATCCGTCCGTCCGTTCGTCCGTGCGTACGTGCAGTCAAGTCCAAGTCCAGTCCATCACCCATCCGCACAACATTTCCCGTTTCGTCCAACCTAAAATCTCCCTCCCTGGAACATATGAAATATACGCTTTTTAGTGCAAGTGCTGTGAGGCGAGTTGTAGTAGTACCGGTAACAGGAAATATGGACAAGGATGAAGGGGAAAAATTCGAGAGAAGAGGCTCCGCGCTATGACAGTGTGGAAGAGAGAAAATGAACGTTGTCCTTCCCAAAAAGGGCCTGCAGTGTGAGTTTGATGCAGGAAGTATGTATAGCCTAGGAGACGAGTAGCTTCCCTTCGTAGCCAAACACCACCATCACCACCACCCACTACAAAGCAGTAAGCAAAAAAAAAGGTTTCGACCCAGTTTGAAGTTCAACAAGCACGAGCGCATACATATCGCCCACCCCGAACTCCTCGCCAACCGTTTGTTCAATGTTGCTCATGCGCCCAGGCGACGAAAACATAAAGAGTATGGACGATAATAAAAGTATGGCCGTGTGTCGTTACGTCATGAGATCCGACTCTCGATTGAGAGCTGGACTTGGGTATAGAATTCGATAAATGGTTTATCCTTCTCCCGACTACACGCTACCGCTTCAGTCTGAAGCGTCATCGTCCTCTGGACTTTCGGGAGCGGCCTTCGACTTCTTGTTCGGGCCGCCCGAATTACTTTCGGCTTTCCTCTTGGTTCCTCCAGTCGTTTTCGATCCCGCTGTTACCGAGGACTGCTCCGAGCCATCTTGCTTCACGTCCCCGTTGGCCTTGTCCCGCTCCATTTGCGCAACCTCGTCGGCTGTCAGGAAACGGCCACCAGGACCACGAGGGCGTCGCATGGCATGGTTGTGTCTCGACTCGTGGAGATACGGCTTGCGTCCCTTATTCGTCAACCGCAATTGTTCCTCCAGCTTTTGCCTAGCTACTCGGCGCTTCAAGATCCGGTGGAACTGCTTGGCGTTGACATACAGAGGCGATTCTTCCACTGCTCCGGAAGCCATCTCTGGGGACTGGGGTGGGGGCATTTGCTGTGCGGCCGTCATCGGCGGCGGGACGGCAGACCTAGAGGCGTGGTTGAGCATCGCTTGCGCATTAGGCACACCGGGGCTGGCGACCTGACTGAGACGGCGCTGTCCTGGAGGTATGCTGTTCATTTGCTGCGGAGATCGGGGTCCCGCTCTGACGTCCTTCTTAGAGTTCACACCAGACATTCTAGGCGACTGCTGCAAGTTCGGATCCGCTGCCATGTATGGGTTTGGGTAGTTGGTTCCTGACGCAGCCGCGGTGGCAGCCAGAGCTGCAGCCTGTAGAGGCATGCCATAGTGCATGTTCTGCTGGGGCACGCCGTACTGGGTTTGGTACATGCTGTGGCCTTGGGTTGGCGAAGGCTGATGCTGCTGGGTCTGGAGAATTGGCGATGTTTGAGGTAGATGCTGGCTCGATGGGGATGTGATGCTGTTTCCACCTGCAGAGCTGGAGTAGGCCGTTTGCATATGTGGATTAGAATGGCTGTTTTGCGCCGGCTGGTATTGGGCGTATTCCATCATATTGAAATAGGGTCCGACTTGAAGCCGTGATGATTGGCGGCAGGCGCGATAGGTTGGTGTTGTTGACGAGATGAACACAAGTGATGTCGCGTAGTGCTGCTATGCTACCGAGCTCGGGTAGAGGAATGCTGACAAGAAAGCTGTGTCTGTGGTCGTAACAAGATGTGCTACCAAGCAGACTAAATCCAGGATGGCCTGCAGCTCAGATTAAAACACCAAGCTTCTGTTTTGGGCTCGATGCTGTGCAGTACAAGAGAAGTAACCTTGTACCTGTGGATTGGGCTGGATGTGCACCCAATCTATTGGAGTTGATGCGTTGGCAGTCGATTAAGTGTCAAGGCAAGGCTTGCTATTGGTTGTACACAGCATATGCAAGCTGATGTCGCGGGGCAAATGCTGGGTGGCTCGGTCCTGGGCCGTTTGAGACGAGACGAGGAGGCCTGAGTGAGCGAAGCCACGTGAGGGCAGGGTGCTGGCGGAAAACGCCTAGAGGGCTGAGCGATAAAAGCAGATGGTAGCTCTGCAGTTGGGATGACGCCTAAGCGAATAGCGAACACTGGCGTCGAGCGGGCGCGGGACGTCAAGCTTTCGTGGATACTCTCCGCAAAGTCTCGAGTAGTTCTAGAGGCCTATCCGGTTGTAAGTGTCAGTTAAAGCAATTGGCAAACCCAAAACGGAAAAGAAAACAGAGAACAACGGGCAATGACGATGTGACTGGGCCGAATCAGTGGTGGGCAAGTTTCTTTTGGCGCCTTGGGCCGGCCAGTTTGATGCGCTGGCATGCATGACGGAATATGCACGAGCCAGGCCCACCCCTAGTCGACCAGCTCAGCACACACAACCATCGCCCTTGTCTGGGCCTGGCAGAGCAGCATCGAAAAAGGGAACCGTAAGACCCCAGGGTGGGGGAAAGAAAGAGAAGAGGTGCCAAATCCAGAGAATCGTCTCAACCAGTGAGCGAAGTTGAGGCTGCCATGAAATCATTGGACCTCAGCACCATCGTTGTCGTTGGGAGCATACGTTTGGTATGCTTCGTCCACCTGTTCCCTTGAGCCAACGTAGCGTAGTTTCGAGCGCGACACAGCCAAGTATGCATTATCGCGAGATGAAGAAGGCAGACACATCCTCAGCGTCTAAACGGGCATAGAAAGAAGCACTCGGCCTAGGACTTCACAGCCTCTCT
>HF970636.1:272126-282558 GCA_000604205.2 Neurospora africana FGSC 1740
GCTTCCCAAGATGTTTATATATCTAATTGATTTGTTTGGTTTTATGATTAAAGTATATCATTGCTTTTGAATATGCCGTTTCCGAGTTCTAGTAGGTTATACTGAATTTTGTTAATGCCTTTTCGATCCGTGCTCAACCATTCCATTTGTCCTTGTGAGGTAAAGGACAATTTAAGTATACTAGGAGTACTGAGCTAACAGCATTCGTTGGACTGTAGGTCACACCTTCCCTGCATCGAAGCACTGGTGCACTGGTGCAGTGTCATTGCCGGCGGCACTGGCTGGGGCAGAACTGGGAGGATCGATCCTAGCGGAAGGCAGAACTCTGTGGCTTGTAATGTGGCTGCCACGGCATGTTGAAGGCTTGAATTACATCTAGACTAAATAGTTGACTTCATCACCAACAGGCTGTGTAAATGGAAGAGGCCAAAGTATCCTCGCACAACTCTGGCTTATCAGAAATAAATCGAGTTACTTGTGTTCACAGCTGCCAACAACGAGACGGAGTGCAGCATGCAGTGAGGTGGCTGACGCACCAGTTCCCAGTTGACTTTGCCATGTGCGCGTTCGCACGAAATATCGCGGGACAGAGGAAACAGGCAATCATCATTTGGCAAGGTGGTTGTGGCAATGGAGTTGCCAACTCTACCGAGCAAGTCCGAGCTAGGTAGGTGGTCCGCGCGTAAGTGTATATGGCATCATCCATAATTGTTTATGAACCTTCGTCGTTACCCACCACGGAATTTGACAACGACTGGCCTGCTTTCAACACGATATCTCGAGGGGCAAAACGCGTTCAACAACCAACCAGTTTGCAAACGACCGAGAAGGAATAGGCAAAAATGAGCCCTTGTTTCCTCCCGGGCATTAGAGGGTCGGCTTTTCTACCTAGAGATATTCAATCCAATCTTCATTTTCACGTTATGGTCGACTCGCAGTAACAGCTTCATCGTCCCTTCAGTTCCCGTCGCTCGGTTTTGTCATTTGTCCGAATTGCAATCATTCTGTCCATCGACTGCCGAACTTACCTCACCACTCGCTTTTTTTTTTGTTTTCTTTTTTTTCTTTTTTTGCATGGGGCATAACAATTCACACTTAACCGATTTCAATTGCTTTCTTCTTTAGCTCCACCACAGTCGCCATCCGGTTATGTCGCATAACTGGCAACCAAACAAACCAAGTCCAGTCGGCATATGGCACAAGACAACCCTACAGGAAGCGAGGGAGCAACAAGAACAGCAAAGGCAACAACATCAACCTTTCCAACAACGGCCCATACTGACGACCACGACCAACGTTGTCATTGGCCAAAAGCGTACCATAAACGAGGTCCGGCCTCAGTATCAAAATGGGCCTCCAGTAGCCAAACGGCCTACACCAGGCCTCACACCATCCGCCTTTATAAAAGCACCCTCTGGCCCCCCTCCTCTCATAGCAAGCACCATCGAGTACGCAGATCCAGTTGCCGCCGCCGCCAAGGGTAACTTCCCATCCGAGTATTCCCAACGTCGAGCCCTACCCTCCACTCCCACCTCCACCAATGACCCCTTCCTCTCCCTCTCGCACCCGGTATACAAGCTGCCCAAGCGGCTCGTAGCCAACTTCGCCTCCCTAGGAATCAAATCCATCTACCCATGGCAGAAACAATGCCTGCTCGGCCCCGGTCTGCTCTCGGGCGACAAGAACCTGGTATACAGCGCCCCGACGGGCGGCGGCAAGTCGCTGGTCGCCGACCTGCTCATGCTCAAGAGGGTATTGGACGATCCGGCCGGCGAGGCCAAGGCCATACTGGTGCTGCCGTATGTTGCGCTGGTGCAGGAGAAGGTCCGCTGGTTGAGGAGTGTCGTTAGTGGGATCTCGAGGAGTGGGGATTTGGGGCAGAAGCAGCCCGATCTGGAAGGGAAACAGCAGCTGTGGGCAACGAGGCCGGATAAGGATACCATCAGGGTGGTGGGATTCTTTGGTGGAAGCAAGGTTAGGGCTACGTGGGCGGATTTCGATGTTGCGGTTTGCACGATGGAGAAGGTGGGTGAATGTGAAGGAGTCAATGACTGCGATGCTATGCTTCCGTGAATGAGATCCTAACGATGACGAATCGTAGGCGAACTCCCTCGTTAATGCGGCTATAACGGATTGCTCAATAACCAAACTCAGAGCCGTGGTGCTGGATGAGTGTCACATGATCGATGATGGCTTCAGGGGATATTTGCTAGAGTTGATGACTACAAAACTCTTGTGTCTCGACCAGCAGGTGCAGATTATTGCAATGAGTGCTACGTTGACAGTAAGCCTAACTTGCCCTGGTTTCTCTTATGGAGTATGAACCTGCTGATTGTACGTGTAGACCATCCGTCTCCTTAAAGATTGGCTAGGGGGCCACTCGTACGAGACACACTACCGACCAGTCCCTATCGAGGAACACCTCGTCTACGACGGCAAGATATACCCAGCAGCCACAACCGCCAGTCTTCTGAAAACAGCAACTCAATTAGACACCAGGAATGCCACCACCACCACTACTCAAGGACTACCTCCCTCCACTACCTCCTCCCTCCAGCACATCTGTTTCATCCACCCCTCACCCCACCGCGAGTTCAAAGACCCAGTCATGAACGCCGTCGTCGCCCTCGCCAACGAGACCACCCGCGCCGGCTACGGCGTCCTTGTCTTCTCTAGCAGTCGCGCCGGCTGCGAATCCGACGCCGTCCTCATCAGCCGGGTCCTGCCCTCATTCCAAGAAGCCGACCCCCTAATCCGGGAGCGCCGTCTCGACCTGCTCAACGACCTGCGCAGCTCCACCACCGGCCTCGACCCCAAACTCGAGCAGACCATCCCCTGCGGCGTGGCCTTCCACCACGCCGGCCTGACCACCGAAGAGCGCGAGCTGATCGCCAACGCCTACGACGCCGGCACCCTGAAAGTCTGCGTGGCCACCGCCTCGCTGGCCGCGGGCATCAACCTGCCCGCGCGGAGGGTAATATTGCACGGCGCGCGCATGGGCATCGACCTTGTCGGCCCGGCCATGTTGCGGCAGATGCGCGGCCGGGCCGGGAGGAAAGGTAAAGACGAGGTGGGCGAGACGTATCTCTGCTGTCGGAGAAACGATCTCGAAGCCGTGGTGGACCTGATGCACGCGGACCTGCCGCAGATCGTGAGTTGTCTGGTCTCGGACGAGCGCCGCATAAGGAGGGCGCTGTTGGAAGTGATTGCGATCAAGCTGGCGACGAGCAGGGAGGCGCTGGATGAGTACGTGGGGAGGACGATGCTGGCTTGCGAGCAGCGGTTAGCGGAGAAGGAGACGGAGGAGAAGATGAGGGGGTATGTGGAGGCTGGGCTGGAGAAGTTGGAGGAGATGGAGTTTATCACGGTGACGGTGGATGAGAGGTATGAGACGGCTAGTTATAGCGCTACGAAGCTGGGAGGGGCGATCGTGGCTAGTTCGCTGGATCCGGATGATGGAGTGTTTATTCACAAGGAGCTGGAGAGGGCGCTGAAGGGGTTTGTGATGGATGGGGATATGCATGTGTTGTATAACTTCACGCCGGTGTCGGATCTGGGAAATGGGACGCCGATCAACTGGAGGGTGTTTTGGAACGAGATGGAGAAGCTGGATGAGAGTGGGCTGAGGGTGATGAGCTTCTTGGGGTTGAAGCCTGTGGTACTGAACAGGATGCAAGTATTAACGATTTCTTGTCTTGTGACATGCCTCGAAGCTAACTACAACTCTTCAAAACAGGCTACAAGGCGGCATCCTCAAGGAAACAACAGACGAAGAAAAGGACACCGCCCGTCGCTATCACCGCTTCTACCTTGCCCTCCAACTCCGCGATCTCTGCAACGAGGTTCCCATCCACCGCGTCGCCCAGAAATACGATGTGCCCCGAGGCGCCGTCCAGACGCTCGCCCAAACTTGTCAAGGGTTCGCCGCCGGCATGATTAAGTTCTGCGAAGCCATGGGATGGGGCGCCATGGCGGCAGCATTGGACCATTTCGCCGACCGACTCAAGGCGGGTGCTAGGGCGGATCTGCTTGGACTGTCCAAGATCACGTTTGTCAAGAGCCGGACAGCCCGAGTGTTTTGGGACAACGGCTTCAAGACGGTGGCCGTTGTCGCGAATGCAGACCCCAAGGAACTCGTACCCGTGCTGATGCAAGCGCAACCGAACAAGGTCCGGCTGGATGCCAAGGACGAGCAGAAGTACCTGGATAAACTGCTTGCTAAAGCGAAGATTATCACGGACTCTGCGAACAGGATATGGCGTGAGTACTTGGTACCCTTTATTTTGCACATGTACATGGGAGCTAACTGGATACTATGTCATAGAAATCGAGATGCAACAAGAGTTGATGGAAGAGGAATAGGGGTCCTAGTTTCCTCAACTCGTAAAGTCCAAACTAACGATAGACGCCGGATAAAGCATTCGGCCTTGTTTTGTGATTTACCTTTGGCCATATTCACCAGGGGTCCTCTGCGCTCTCAAGATCGAGATTCATTGTTATATGTGATACGATATTTAACAGCTCGAAACAGTAGTCTACGCCACATCCCGGACTCAGAGACAGAAAGATGCCTGTTAGACGCATGGGGGCAGTTACTATGTATGTATGGTCGCAGTTTAGGCCGATCAACGGCCTGGATTCCCGCGAAGGACCGGCTCGGCAGAAAAAAGACCCTGGTCCTAACAACCGGGAAGAATGGATGGGTCTGTGACCGGCCCGGTCAAGTCAAACAGGCCATATTGTATTTCTCGTCATAGCTAGCACGCGGGACACACATTTACAAGGGAAACCCCGCATTGATATCAATCTCTCAGCAGGCCTTGTAATACAACCACCAGGGCAAATGGCTGCCAAGCCAGCCACAATCAGTTATTAGACCCTTCTTTGGGGAGAGACAAAATGGGTATGTAGCGAAGTAGCGAAATGGGGAAGTAATGTATGAGGCATCTTCTAGAACACCTTGAGTTTTCTTATCTGTCCGCTTTACACGCATAGCCATGGTCAAAAGGCTGTGGTGCGCGCGCGCGCGTGTGTGTGTCTCACTCCGGTTTGGTGTTTCCTTTGAAGTGGTACGAGGGGCGGCGCTATCTCAGCTGCTATCCATTTCCCTCTTGGTGGTTGATGTTGAACAAGACCTTGCGTGGAAGGCAATGAATGAGCAGCAGGGAGGCAAGTTGGTATTTCAGCTGGGATATGGCCGAAAAAGGTACAGGGGACCTTGTTTTGTGTTCCCTTTGCCTAGGTACCTATCTGCATCACATCAATCTCAATATTTCTTCTTTGTTGTTCTGCTGCATGCAAGAGAACGAAAGATGCGCCGTGTCGTGTCGATGGACCTGTAATCTTGCATCTCTCTCATTTCTTTCTCAACTTACACAGCATATACTACCAGTCCCCTTTTCGTAAATCTGTCGAGGTCTCATTGGGCCATCAGCGCAGGCTAGATCCATTCTAGGAAGACCGAACCAGTCGTCATGGTCGTTGTCAGCTCGAGGACAAATGAAAGGGTTGTGAGAGTTGGTGTTGGTCTCTGCTTGGGTTGCTCAGTACAGCCTTCTTTCACTACTTCAGCTTGTTAGAGGATTTCGGGATGAATGTAACCATACACCCTACTACATGAATAGTACTGCCACATAAGGAAGGAATCACAAAGTGAACAAGAAAGTATCTGTATCACAACTACCTACACAGTCAAATCAAGCTTGAAAAAGGTGAGATAGGTCAGAGACAAGTCATAAAAGCAAAGACTGGATTGCCTGGTAGTGAGTCACGGCCCGATGCGCAGCAATAATTGCACATACCTAGGCATCTCCCCCCATTACGTTACGAACGAATCTTCTCTTGTGCCAGCCACTGCTTCACGTTCCACCGGATCACGGGAGAAGGAAGAAGGAAAGAACGAAGGAACATGAGGGAGAGGGAGGTGGAAAAATTATCATGCAGTACGCCACATACCTTACCTGGGTAGAGAGTACTAGATGAGAATATAGTTGAGTTGAAACCGGCCACGGACGATGACTTTCTTTTATCCAGCATTACGAGGTAGGTATTTGGACCCAAATTGTACATCCTAGCCAGCCACGGCCTCTTTGTTCTGTTTGTGGTGTGTTTGTGGTAGCCCGGGAAGACCGGTATAAGCTTTGGATTGAATGCCCGAATGATGCACCTGCATACCGAAACTTGATGAGTTTATCGGACCACAAGTTGAAGCCGGAGAAGTAACGGGTGGGTGTGGTGGGTGATTTGGGTGGAGAGGTACGTAGGGTATAAGTCGCAATTCTCAGATTTCCCGATTGATCTCAATCTTCGTTCCCTTTACACCACAGGCTCAGACCGGCGAATTAAAGCTCGTTGGTCTTGAGCACGCTCACATTACCACAACCCTCTTCTTTCATTGGGTATGAATCTCGAAGAATCCTTGTACTACACAACATTGCCATTTGTGGCCGGTGGGCGCATAGTCTATACACGCAACTTACACGCACAACACAGCTTTGCGGGCGGAGACCGGGCTGAGGGGTTCTAAGTTAGGTGCCTACACTGCCTACCTACCCTTGCGTGTGTGTGTTTGCCTTTATGCGGAATTTTGGATGAACAAAGCCAAAGGTGCCTTGTGTGTCTAGTCGCGCGGCTGTGGCGCTCCGTCATTAATGCTCCAAGAATCCCATTCCCTTTTTACACTCATTGCGCGTCGCAGCTCTCCCACTTCCAGTTGCCCCTCCTCTCTTCCGTTCTTTGCTTCTTTCTGTCAGCTAACCTCCATTTATACGGCAAGTGACGCTGAAAAAAAAAAAGAAATACCAACCTGTCCACCTCATCGACAACAACTAGAGCACAACCTAGATTTCACCTTCGTCTCACACATGAATCAACACAATTCCCCAGGCTCTGGTGGCGTCTCTGCAACCGCGGAGCCCAGCTCATCGAGTTCTAGCTCGATGGGAGCCAATGATGCGATCAACGTCGAGAGTAGCGGCAATAGTAGCAGAGATATGGAACATATCCTCAACGAATATGGCGAAGGAAGCAACAGCAATAACAACAACATCGGCAATGGCAACAGAAACGAAGAGTCAAGCACAAATATCGGGGAAAATGAAGACCAAAGCCAGCAAAACCCAAGGAGAAGGCCGCAGACACTGGGCGATGTGATGAGGGAACCGGGATCACGCGCGCCTGATGTCATTGTTTTGGAGGCGATGCCGGAGGAATCGAGTAGCAGAAACAGGGAGGCGGCGTTAAATCCGAAGGAGGATCTTTGGTTGAGTACTGCCGATGGGTAAGTCGAGATCTTTTCATCGATCCTGGTGGAAATCGCATATAGGTGTTGTGACGGCCGGCGGGATATTCTGCAAGCAGGGCTCTCTGGTGTTCGAAAGGTTGACTTTGGAGAGTCGGCGAGAGTGTTACTAACGTGAGAAAAATCACATAGACGTTATAACTCAACGATTATACCACTTCGGGTGGGAGAGGCGCCTCAGGCGCAAACATTCTATGTATGTTAAACCATCAGTTCTGAACTATTCTTGTGGGATAAGTGGCTTACCGCGCAAGATCAGGTCCATAAGCATATCCTCCTAAAAGTCGAATACTTCCAGAAAGCACTCTGCGGCAACTTCAGAGAATCAGAGACCCAGTCGATCGAGCTACCCGAAGAAGACCCTGCAATTTTTCATTACCTGATCGCCTTTTTATACGAAGGGAAATATGAACCTATCAAGCCCGCTGCATTAGTCCTTGTTCCTGACCAACAAAAGGGAAAAGGCAAAGATGCCATAGAAACCAACGGCGGCGGCGCTGGTGGATTAGACTCCGAGAACAACAACTCAGACGACTCCGAGCTAGACACCGACCTCAGCGCCGCTCCCGCTCAACGCCGGCGCGAGCGCCAACGCCGTCGTCAGCAAAGGGAAAGACAGCGGGAATGGGATCGCGTGAACGGAAAACATCCCGGCCGTCATCGGCCCAACTGCGGCTGCCCCCGCTGTGTCGTCGAACCCGGTCCTCCCTGCTGGTCCTGCCATGCGCCGCGATCACCTCTACCACCGCCCGGTATCGGGGCTCCATACACCCCAACCGGAACAAGACCACCGCTCCCACACCCTCCCGGCCCCGAATATCACCACAGGCCCTACCTCGAACGACTTCTGCAGGGTGATGGGCTAGGAGCAGCTGCCGATAGGAGACGTGGCCGTGCAAGACTCGCAGTCCCTCCTCCACCGCCACCACCTCCTCCTGCCGCCAACCAAACTCTACCCCCCGCGCCACCCGCTCAAGCCTCCTCATCTTCGTCTTCCAACCAGCCACCATCATCCTCAACCAACTCGGGCTCCTACCTAACAGAAGGCAACACCCGCCTCTCCACCCCCGCCGACCTGCACACCTGGCTCCTCTGCTACGAACACACCCTCTCCGTTTACATCCTCGCCAACAAGTTTCTGCTGGATGACTTCAAGGCCGAGATCGCGCGGCACGCAATCGACATGCTCGAGAGCGCGGGGACGGACGCGGCGGTGCCACAGGTGCTGTTCCTGTGCAGGCGGCTGTGGGAGGGCCTGCCGGAGAGCGATCCGTTGCTGAAGATGGTGTTTGCTAGGGTAGGGTTTTTACAGCCTTGGAGGAGTAGGAGCAGTGGGTATGTATATGGGAGTGGAAATAGAAATGGGGGTAGTGGAAACGGGGAAAGGATCAATGAAAATGGAAAGAGACGCAGGAGTGGGGTTAGCGGTGAGGAGGGTATGACGACTGAGAGGGAAATGGACGAGGAGACCGGGGATTGGTTGCACCAGAACCCGGAGATCGTGACGGCCGTATTGATGGAGATGGCGGCGAGGAGGGAGGAGGATTTCTATCAGACCCAGTACCCAAGTCCCGGGCTTCAAGGGCCGCCTGGGATGGGTGGTTATATGGGCGGTATGGGAATGGGAATGGGTAGGATGGACGCGGGGGGCAGGTCGTTGCCTAGCATGGAGAGACCATGGGCTGCTGCAGGCGCGGGAAGACTGACTGGGACAGCAGGAAGGCTGGGGGATATGGGAGGGGGAGGACCATTGCCGTGGGTGAATCATTGGGAACCGATTAGGCCGAATACCTTGAGGCCTGGTCCTGTGGCACATCATCACCATTGGCCGTTTGGGGGTAGATGAGAGGGACGGAGAGAAGGGAGGGGAGCTGATAGTCTTTGATCAAAGCGGATAGGTGCGAAACCAGACATATACCGGGGTTAGGCAGAGAGATGCCAAAGGGCGATCAAATCGAGAGGAATCCAGCGCATACGATGTAGGCTTAAAGTGTACTCTAGTCGATTTTATCTATCCGGTGATTTCTTCCAAACTTACTCTTCATCCTTATTTGTCTTCCTCAAGCTCTCTGTGGTATACAGAAGCTTTTGCAGATCTTGAGGAGTCAAGTTACTATCGTCCTCGGCCGCTTCAGTAACCTTGAGACCATCAGCAGTCACCTTCCAGCTCGACTCGGAATCTTCAAATGACAGAGCGAGGATAGAAGATACACCGCCATTATTGGCCTCTTCCTCCTGGGTCTCGGACGACGTGTTGGGATCAATGGACACGAGGAGCTTGGACTCGGCCTTGAGGTACTCGACATCTAGTGGGTTGCCAAGGAGGGAGAGGGTTTGCGTGTGTTGAAGGGTGTTGGCGGAGGTGAGGGTATAGATTAGAAGAAGGGGGATGCTATTTCTATTAGCCGTTGCACCCAACACAGTATTTTGCAAAGGGATGGATGACATACCGTTCGCAAATCACAAAGATCTGCGTCTTCTCTCCCTGCTGGACATCGAAGATCCTCGTCACAGCAACCTTGGTGACCTTCTCCGCCTCCTCAGCGCTCGGGAGCGCCTTCTTGACCTCCGCTAACACCGGCGCCTTACCCAGCAGCTTACCGCTGACCCAATCCCACACAAGCAAGTCATCATCACCGCCACCGCTGATCAACACATCCCCGCGCGCCCCGGGGATGCACACCCGGCTCACAAACTCGTCGTGGCCCAGCAGGAAGCCCTCGATCACGTGCGCCTGCGGGATGCCCCGGCTCACGCGGATGTGCTCGTCCCTGTCGGCCGTGATGATGTACGTCCGGCCGGGGTGGCTGGGGTGCACGGCCACGGCTACCGAGGTGAGCATGGAGACGTGGCCCAGCTGGAGCGTGTGCTCGAACTGCGAGGCCTGCAGGGCGGCGGCGAGCTTGGCCGCCTTTTGGCGCTCCAGGCAGCGCTTCTGGTTCTCCAGCGCCTTGAGGTTGCGGAGCGTGTGCACGGTGAGCTCGTTGGCTTGCGGCTTGACGGAGAGGGATTGGGCCTTGGCGACGTCGGTGGTGGGAGGTGTAGGGACGACGGGAGTGGCCGGGGCGGAGGGGGTAGGTTCGGGGGTGGCGACCTCGGAACTGGTGGTGGTAGCAGCTGCTGCAGCCGTGG